>CAVNZG010000131.1:0-71244 GCA_963693315.1 Diogma glabrata
AAAAGTGAAATTCTTACCCCCACTTTTTTTGGCATTTCTCGACGTTTTAGGACCTCCTGATTCTAAAAAAGCAAAAAAAAAATGTATGTCTGCCGGCCGGCCGGCCGTCACAACCGACGAAATCTAGAAAACCGCTGGACGGATTTCAAAAATTTTTTTTTCTAAAAATAGGTTTACTTAATAGGAAGAGCCGAAAGGACGATGTGTTCGATAGCTGTACCGGAAGTGTGTCAAAAAAATCGAAAAGGTGTCAAAACAAGGAAATTTGCATATTTTTTGCTTAAAAAACGTTCATTTTAAGTGATTACGAGTAGGAACATTGAATTTGGAGAAATCTTGATGGTCGGGATTGGTATGTGAGACCAAAATCTAGATTATTGCATTATAAGTTTGTCAAAAAAATGTTGTCAAGTGTGTCAAAAGACAGATTTTTATTTATTTTTTTACCTAATTTTTTGGAAAAAAAATGAAATTAATTGTTTGTTTGAAATGAAGTTTTATTATTATTATTGAGAATTATGGCATTATAAGTTTGTCAAAAAAATGTTGTCAAGTGTGTCAAAAGATTTTTAATTAGTTTTTTACCCAATTTTTTGGAAAAAAATAAAATTGTTTCTTTGAAATGAAATTTTATTTTTATTATTGAGAATTATGGCATTATAAGTTTGTCAAAAAATGTTGTCAAGTGTGTCAAAAGAAAGGTTTTTATTTATTTTTTACCCAATTTTTTTTAGAAAATAATAAAATTAATAGTTCGTATGACATGATATTTTATTATTATTATAGAGAATTATGGCAAAATAATGACATTATGAAAAATAATGTCAAGTGTGTCAAAAATGATTTCATTTATTTTTTTAGCCAATTTTTTGGAAAAAAATGTAGCTGTTTTTATGACGTAAATGTAATTTAAAATGAAATTGGACATGGAAATTTTTGAATTTGTTATAGTTTTTGAAATATTTTTGGAATTTTGAAAAAGTTTGTATTTTTGATTTTGTAATAATTTTTGCAATATTTTTAGAATTTCGGCAAAAGTTTTAATTATTGATATTGTAAGAATTTTTGGAGTAGTTTAAGAATTTTGGAAAATATTTAATTTTTGATATTATTATAATTTTTGGAATTTTGAAAAAATTTTCAATTTTTGCTTTTGTAATAATTTTTGCAATATATTTAGAATGTTGGAAAAACTTTGAATTTTGAAGAATTTTTGAAATATTATTGGAATTTAGAAAAAATTTAAATATTTGATATTATTTTAATTTTTGGAATATTTTTGGAATTTTGAAAAAGTTTGGTTTTATTTAATTTAACAATATTTTTGGAATTTTGATTATAATTTTCCGGCAACGTATTGATGTTTTGTGTTAGTTTTGTAATAAATTTTTAAACAGAGATAAAAAATCCTAGTACTTTAACAAAGAGTTATGTTTGATATACATCGCTGCCCAAAACTAAAAACCATGTCCTCATAAAAGTTTTTTGCCGTAAACTATATAAAAATCCTTAACCCAGACCGAAGTCTTGATATCTCAGAGCTGTGAGATTTCAGCCCCTCCATATTTTTCACATAACGAATCACTTCTGACATTTGATCAATATGTGAAATGTCAGGTGTGCTATCAAACATAATTCCAAAATATTTATATTTTTTTTTAATATTTAATTCAAGATGTGTTCTTTTAATACTACATCATACTTTGACAGTAGTTTGATTAGTTCTAAGAAATTGCTTTTATTCAAAGGCTTTTTCCTTCATCATATCCACGAAATGCTAGGTTTTCTTTAGATAAAAACAAAGTTATATGCAATAATCTGGATAAAAGATGTTTCCACTTCTGTTTTTCATTATCTATTAATAGCAAGACTGCGTCTCCTATCGTTTTATGAACCTTGTTTCCAAAGTTTTCCGCTTTTTAAAATTGGGTTATTCTAAAAATTGCGAAACCGTTTTTCAATAAAATTAAAATACAGAAATGTGAAGTTCGTGAAAATTGGCATTATGTAATTTTAACTTACGTTTAAAACGAATTGAAAAAACTAAAGTCAGTCTTCATCCTCAATAATGATAATATGCCCAAAAACCTAAAATTCGTTTAGAAATTTCGTTTTTTCTACTAATATACTCTTCTTATAATATAGTCAAGAATGTAAACGAAATATATCTTGTAAAACCTTCTATGTAAAATGTTCAAAATGTTACCATTTACAATCAGTAAGACGAATATCGCAGAAAAAATCCAATTACAATTCGAAATTATTAGAGGTACGTTTTACTCCTGACAACGGACAAAAATCCAATGATGCCCAGGTTTTGTACAATGTGTACAATCCACCTTTTTAAATTCGTCATATTGGACAGATGTCCAAGATCCGGAATCATATCCATCATATAATTGACTAAATGGAAATTAATCTCAGATTTTGTCCAATTAGTCCCATATCTTCTTATGTACCACAATTAAAAAATGGCTTTGATTAACATAAATTCAATTTTTTTTTTGCTAAAGCAATACACTTATGTATTTGACAAATGATTTCTTTATTGCAATATTGCAATGTTTTAAATATTTTTGTCTTATTAAATTTTATCATTAATATTATAAAACTAAAAAAACCAACAGGATGAGTATGTATCTACCTATAAAAATTTTAAAACTATAGTAATTGCATAACTACCATTTTATTCCACAGTAATTATTTATGTGTCAATTCGAAAATGATCCATTCCAATTTACGAGTTTCAAGATAAAGGAAAAAAAATTAATTTGAGATTATTTACAAACATGGTGATTTGATTTTTTATTAGTTTCCTTAGGTGTTTGCAATTAATTTGTTTGAAATGTAAAACATATTAGGTAGTAAGTTTAAGCTGATGTTTTAGAAATAATTTTGGAATAGAGACATAATTTTGGAATAAAACAGAACTCAAGGATAACTCACATTATCGACACAGGGTGCCACATTATCGACGGAGACCACTTTTCCTATACACTATTCAGCATATGTGTTTTCAGACCTGGTCGTTAAAGAATCATTCTTGCATACTAAATAATGTACCGTAAAAGAAAACGGTTAATATGGTATCTATAGGAATATTCAAAGCTACTGAGTAATTGTGGTGATGGTATTCAATGCTCGACATGTTGATTCGATTAAAAAAAAAAGAAATACACACATATTGTTGAAATTTTATTTTACGTAATAACTCAAAAATTTTAAAAAGTAGAATAGATCCTTTTTGAACCAATAGGACACATTTATAGGACACATTACCTGGCTAAAATGGTTTCTATGTGATTTATCGTTGAAAACGATTGAAACGTTGAAAACCATTGTGATGGTTTGTTTAAGTTTTTTTAAGGTCGGGTGTCACCCCAAAACAGGTGACACCCGGGGCGGACCGCCCCCCCCCCCCCGTCCCCCCTAGCTACGCCTCTGCCAACGTTCTAAAATAAAATGAAATTAAAATTAAAATTTACTATCGATATAACATTTGTTAGGTTCTCTCAGATAACAAATTTACATAATAGACCAAACACAATGTTTTCACAACTTCGTTTTCTTAACACATCAATAATTGGTCTTTTTACTGAAAGCATAGTCTAAATATATTCTTTTTTCTAATATCTTTATACTTACCAACTTCCATTTAATATATTAATAAAACATTTAATGGGTTTTCTGGACACATACATAACAAATGTTTTATCGAAAACAACTATACGTTTGAAACTAATCTGGGTTCGTGTTTAAGTTTTTTAACTGTTGTTAAATAATACCAATATTGAGGGATAATAAATTTCAATTCGCACAATTTTGTGTTTTTCAATTCTGTACATTTGGTTGGCTTTTGAAACTTCGCCGAAATGATACTAAATTACTACATATTAAAAATGCTACCAACGTGGTATAAAAATTTGTAAAAATATTTTAATTTTACTAAAAGTTTGGGAAAGCAAAATTTTGATTTCATAAACTTTCATAAAAAAGCATAAATGCTAACTTTCATTTTACTAATGAGAAACATATAGTTAAATAATATATACTTTTATTGATAACTTTGAATACAGTTGTAGAAAAAATGCAAATTATTCGAAATGAAAATGTCAACCTTTAAAACCTATCCGGTGCACAGTATATATACTTGTAGTGTATTTCAAAACATGGCGCGCGAGACACTACCGCGTCTCTTGATATAAAAAAAATTTTCACAGATATTTTAATTCTAAAAATTTTTTATTTTTAATACGTAAAAAATTTTCTCTTTTTCGACCAAATTTTCTTTTTGTACATATCCTCAAAATGTTTATTTTAAAATTATTAACAGTATATCTTTAGGACTTGGGAATAGAGCCATAAAAGATTCTTAACGTTGTCGTTTCGTCAAAAAAGGAAGTCTCTTTTTTGAAGACAATAAAATAAATTATGATTTGTTTAACATTGATGCTTAGGCGCATATTAGACTATCAAATATGATGGACAAACATTTTCTATCCAAGTTTTAGTCAAGTAATTTTTTTTAATTTGATGAATGCGAAAAAGCATATTACACTAAGTTAAATATGCTATCAAATATTTTTGATAATATAGTGGTTCTAATATTAATTAGAACTGTTAAATAGTATAGAAAACCTGTAAAACCTGTAAACAAATAAATATATTTGCTTTTTATAAAGTTTGAATAAAAATAAAAGAGCAGAAATTAAAAAAAATATTTTAAATTTATTTATTTATTTTTTTAGATTAAAATTTTTCTTTCATCTTCATTTTAATTAACAAAAATGAATATAAAATTGAAAAACAATCTAATTTATATCGATTATTAAAATAGATTGTTTCCCGTTATTCCCGCTAGAAGTAAAAATAAACTGTCATCCAAATTGGATAAAAAAATACACTATTTTTGACCAAGAAAATGGAGGAGTTTATTTTATTTACACTGTCCAATTTCATGTCAAATTTTTTTATTTGATCAATATATTTGATAGTGTAATATACGCTTCAGACATTTTATCTTATTTGTTACTTTTAAAATTATATTCAGAATGATTAATTTCATTTAGAACATTCAGAAGGACATTCACAGGCTGATTCTGACATACCCTCACAAATGTAAAAATATTCATAGCAAAAACTTTTCTCTTATGTCGCTTTTTTTTCAATCAGATCAATCAGATCAAGTTTTTTTGACATTATGTATTCTATTTGACAAAAAAAATGATCTTTTTTTCAACTGAAAATATTTTTCTGAATCTAGATTTTTTCGTAGACCAAGTTGTAAGTACAATAGAGTTGCACAAATACATTTACATATCTGTAAGAATTTGTAAACAAACAAGACGCCATTTAGTTATTACTTCTTTGCGCTCGTTGTAAATATTTTGATGGGGTGTTAAACGAGAAACCGCGTCACGCTGTTTCAATTTATATTTTAGCCCTTATGCTGTATGGTAATAAAGACGAAATTACTAAATCAACCTTATGCTGTATGGTAATAAAGACGAAATTACTAAATCAATCATATTTTATAATAATAAAACATTATTCGCTTAGTTATCTTTGATCAAGTTTTTTTTCACTTTTCGGAATTATCATTAAAATGAATAGTTAATGTATAATGTGACAAACAAATGTGTACATTTATATGAAAATTATGTTAAATTATTTTTTAACAAATACATATTTCTAATTTACAACAAATATGTTCTTATGGTTTGCAATTATATAAAATATGTACATATTTCTATGCATTAGCACCAATACGATACATATAAGCATTGCTTATATATGATTAAACAAACCTGCTTGCATTAGCAGAACTGCCCTCACATGTTCCAAAAATTGGAAATTGACGTTTCTTTTCCTCTTCTTAGAAACATTGATGAGCCAAGAATTTGCATTGGAACCTTAGTACCGAAGAAAAAGATTATGAACAATATCAAAGTTACAGATTTAAAGTGTTTTACTTATTGAGTGATATATGCTTCTCCATTACTTTCAAAACTATTATTGTTATTGCAAGGGATCTATAAAATATATGCAAATATGTTAACATATGTTGTGATTTGACTGTTTTAATAATAATATATAAGTCTGAATTTACAAATGAAATTAGTCTTATTATTATTTTTTCCAATTTTTGTTTTAAGTTGTGGGAAGGAATGTCGATATAAGAGGATGAGAAATAAAACCCATTAAACGAAAATATTCACTAAAAATGGTGGTATTTTTTAATCGGCCGGCGTATGCATCAATAGAGTAGAGTATTGCAGACAATCGATAAAATATGTTTGCAAATTGAAATACGACCCTCTTCAGAACAGCAAATTTTCTGGATTGATAAAAGATTGATAAGTCTACATGAAATAGGACGCTAAACCAAAAGCAATGAACCAGTGTACCTATATTTTGTATGACGAGTACGGTGGCTTCGGAGTAAGTAATTGACAATTGTGACATCCAATAAACAAATATATTTACGCTCACCTAATTGTTCGTTACACATTGAATTATTTGAATTAAATCTTTGGAATAAAATTTTAATTTTTTCCAACCCTAATCTTTTGCCATCTACATTTATAAAAATTACTTAATTATTATTTGCCTGTCAATGTGTTTTAATTTTAACGTACATATAATATGTAAATTTATCTATAGCTTTAGAGACATTTACTTAATGGCTTTTGGTGACTGCAAAATGATACTATTACATTTTTTTCAAACTTTTTATATATTACTAATAAAATAAGTTAAATTAAATGACATTACAAAAAACTATCGGACAATTTGCTCAAAAAAAAGCAGTTTTCAACCACTTTATCTGGGAAGCATGGGCATCGCCGTGCGGGTGTACCTTCTAGTAATTAATAACTACACGTTCTTATACTTTTTGAATAATAATTTTTTTTTTGAATAATATTTTTTTTTATTTATTTTTTGAATAATATGTTTCTTTTTTTTATATTTTTTTTTTGAGTAATATTTTTGTTTTTTTTAGTTATTTTTTTTAATGGATCCTATCTGTCTGTCTGTGTGCGTGTGTGCGAGCGAATGGGCAAAGAAGTATAACTTCCACCGTCTGGTCCGACGCAGACCCTACTTTTTGCTTATGCTTGGGGCCCCTGAATCGCGGGGCCCTGGTGCGGTTGCCTTAAAACTTGTATGATAATCCGCCACTGATATATATATATATATATATATATATATATATATATATATATATATATATATATATATATATATATATATATATATATATATATATATATATATATATATATATATATATATATATATATATATATATATATATATATATATATATATATATATATATATATATATATATATTAGACTGGTCGTTAAAAACTACATTTTCCGAGACGCCCCCTAGAAAAATTCTTTGTGGTCAAAAAACCACAATGGCATTATTTTTTTTTTTTTTAAATCAAAAGAACACGTGCCGCAAAATCGTCGAAGTTAATTTTTTGAAAAATTCGTAGATTTTTTCAAATATCTCATAAAACATGCAGATGTCAAAAAAAATCACATAATCATTTTTGTAGGCAATTTAATTTTCTACAAAAAAGGTCTAAGTCATTTTTTCCCGAAAAGGTATAGTTCTCATGATATTTTGAAAATGAACTTGTAAGTTTTCGTAATTTTTAAAAAACATAAAAAATAAAGATGACGAAAAAGTCCTAATTTTCTTCTTATGCTATAGAATGAAATGTATTAAAAAATAATCGTGACAAAAAAATCTAAAATTAGTACTTTTTCGTCGAAATTTTCATCATTTGGTTTTACGAGTTTTGAAGAATTTCAAGTTTTATTTCAAAATATCATCAGAAATATAGGTTTTAGGAAAAAAATGACTTGGACCTTTTTTGTAGAAATTTAAATTTCCTACAAAAATGATCCATGTGATTTTTTTTGACATCTGCATATTTTATGAGATATTAACAATTTTATCAAAAAATAAACTTCGATGATTTTGCGGCACGTGTTCTTTTGACTTACAAAAAAAAAAATAGTGCCGTTGTGGTTTTTTGACCACAAAGAATTTTTCTAGGGGGCGTCTCGGAAAATTTAGTTTTTAACGACCAGTCTAATATATATATATATATATATATATATATATATATATATATATATATATATATATATATATATATATATATATATATATATATATATATATATATATATATATATATATATATATATATATATATATATATATATATATATATATATATATATATATATATATATATATATATATATATATATATATATATATATATATATATATATATATATATATATATATATATATATATATATATATATATATATATATATATATATATATATATATATATATATATATATATATATATATATATATATATATAAATATATATAAATAAATATATATATATATATATATATATATATATATATATATATATATATATATATATATATATATATATATCAGTGGCGGATTATCATACAAGTTTTAAGGCAACCGCACCAGGGCCCCGCGATTCAGGGGCCCCAAGCATAAGCGAAAAATAAACTAAAACAAGAAAAGCTTGAAATATATTTATTTTCAGGCATTAAAATTACATTTTTTCTGTATTTAAGTGTCTATAATTTCATCGAATTTAATTTCGTCCAAAATTTCATTGTCAATAGAAAGAATGGATAAATCGTTCAAACGGTCATTACTCATAGCATTACGCAAATAACTTTTGATTAACTTCAGTTTTGAAAATGATCGTTCGCCTATAACATTATCGACAAACATGCATAAAAACATTCGTAATAAAATATCGATATTCGGAAAGATTATTTATTATTGAACATTGTTTTGTACATTGATTCATAATTTAAATTATCAAATGTGAAATAATTTTTGGCAAATTGACATTCGTCAATCAATTGATTTGCATTGAGATCTTTATGGGTATTTTGCGGTTATTGTTCTCCAAGAATTAGCAATCTCTTCATCACTCATTAAATTTAGATGTATCAAAAACGAGTACTATCTAGATCTTTATAATCTTTAGCACGCTCTCTCAGATTGAAAAGAAAAGCCTTTATAATTGGCTTGAACAACGATTTTTCAAGGTGGTCTTTTTGTTCCTCTAGACAAAGTGTTTGTGACGTTGAGCAAGTTTGAATATTATTTGCGGTTTGAATATTAGATAAAACAGAATATAAAAGCTGACAGGCATCATCAAAATAGTATATTAAGAAACTAGTTTCATAATCGACGATTTTATCGCACGCAATCTGTTTAGAAAACGACCCGCGCAGCGGGGAGTTTTCTAAAGGATAAGTGCGATAAAACGTCTTATGAAACGAGTTTTTTATACTATTTTTTCTATTTTGCATTTTTTGTCTTGAAATTTTAAAAAATATTTTTTATGTTCTAATGTTTTAAAGAAAATTTCTAAAAATTTCAATTCAAAATAGTAAGCTCTGCGTTTCATCATATTTCTATATATTTTTTTGTTGCAAAACTAGCTTTCATAAAATGTGTATTTTATTAAAATATAGTCAATTTGATATTTTGTTATTATTACTAATTATTTTAATTAATTAAAATATTTAACACTAATTTAGATTATTTTTTAATAATAAGATTAATTAATAAGAATAATTTTATTTATATAATTGTTCGTTTTAACTTTCACTGACGTTTGTATGATCAATGTGACCAACCTTGAAAAACAAAACTTTGCGTATCTTAATGAAGGCCATTTCGATACGCATTTGGGTATCGAAATGACTTTATTTTAGACGCAAAATAGAAAAATTTTGTTGTAATCTTTATTTTCCAAATCTGTAATTATTAAATCAAACAGTTTTTTCTAACCGTGACAGTTAAATTAGATTTTTATTAAACTTAAAATGATCATAAACGTGAGGAGTAACACAAGGTGGGCGGTGATAGAAAAAAATTTAAAGAGAAAAAAGACAAGAAACAAACCTTACAGGTATTAATAGACATAAATAGGGGCTTAACTTTATGGTGCTTGACTAACTTAAATAGTTCTGATGTTATGATGTTTTGCCTCTCCTCACAATTCATTATCTTTTGTTTATATTTTTCTATATACGTCTCATATCGATCCAATTCCCTTCGAAAACAAAAATGGAAATTATGCTTTACTATTTTAAAATAATTCTTTACTGATGTTTGAGAACGACTGAACTTTTAAAATTATTATTTATGACACAATAAATTAAGTAAAAAATTATTTTTTTCCATATTTTGAGTTTTGACTTTCTTTGGGAAAACTTGAATAACTTGGTGCCTTTGGGAAAACTTGAATAACTGCACCAATATTCGTGTCTTTTAGCTTAAAAGAAAGAGAATTGAAACTACTATAGGCTCCAAGAAATTAAACAAAATTAGTGTCTTTATTTTATCAAAATTTACGGCGGTGAAAATGGAAAAATTAAAAAAAAACGCGAATTTTTCGTATTTTTTCAATTTTTTTTGACTGTAACTTGCAGAATCCTTAATGGATTTTTACAAAAATAGCTCAAAATGTTTATTAGCATATTTACTATGCATATGTTTTATTAATACTTTTAATTTGTTTGTTTTGTAAAATATGAGACCCAAAAACCGAAACAATATTTTTGATCACCAAAAAAATTGGTTTGCCGTGAATATCTCAAAAACAAGTGCTAACCACAAAAAAATGAATATGATATTCGTGTTCAGGAGGTCCAAATCTATAAGAAAAGTTGGGTTTTATTTCGGGAGATTTTTCTTGTAAACTAGTGCAATGGAGTGATTATGATGAAACTTATGAAAAAGGTGTCAACTAGTGGGAGAAGGTACTCATCATCTTTTGGGTCACATTGATCATACAAATGCTGACTTTTCACACTTTGTTTTTTAAGTTTGTTGGGAGCATACAGACTTCATTCATTAATTTATTTTAATGACACTTTGAAAAAAGATGGAGACTTAAGTGACAAGGAACTGATTAGTTTTTGGACAATATTGGAATAAGTGGTGGGGGTCCTCCCGAACACCTGTTTAATGTGTCACACTTTTTTCATTGTTTGTTGGGAGCACACAGCATTCGTTCGTGAACGAATTTTGATGACACTTTGGAAAAAGATGCAAACATGTATGGCAAGGAACTGATTAGTTTTTGAGCGATATTGAACAAAGTGGTGGGGAGTGTCCCATACACATGTTTTTTTGAAACCTCAATAACATCTGTACCTGATAATCGAATTGAATGAAACTTGGTACATAAGCATTTAGTACGGTTCACAACAGGTCTGCATCCCAACTTCCGGTTTTTCACTTCCGGTAAAAAATTTTTTTTTGTGCTTTTTTGAAGTTTTTTCAGTGTGTTTATGCATACTACAGCCTACAATAATGAAGTGATTATGATGAAACTTATGGAAGAGGGTCCAATTAGTGTGAGAAGATAATTAACATCTTTTGGGACCCATTGATCAAAGTGGCGGGGGATCTACCAAACAACTGCTGACTTTTCACACTTTGTTTTTTAAGTTTGTTGGGAGCATACAGACTTCATTCATTAATCAATTCTAACGACACTTTGAAAAAAGATGGAGACTTAAATGACAAAGAACGGATTATTTTGTGGATAATAATGGAATAAGTGGTGGGGGTCCTCCCGAACACCTGTTTACTGTGTCATCATTTTTTCAATGTTTGTTGGGAGCACGCAGCATTCGTTCGTGAACGAATTTTGATGACACTTTGGAAAAAGATGCAAACATGTATGGCAAGGAACTGATTAGTTTTTGAGCGATATTGAACAAAGTAGTGGGGGGGGGGGGGTGTCCCATACACCTGTTTTTTTTCATAACATCTGTACCTGAATAACATCTGTACCTGATAATCAAATTGGATGAAACTTGGTACATAAGCATTTAGTATGGTTTACAACAGTTCTGCATTCCAACTTTCGGCTTTTTACTTCCGGTAAAAATTTTTTTTTTTTAATTGTTGGAAGTTTTTTCAGTGTCTTTATGCACACTTCAGCCTACAATAATGAAGTGATTATGATGAAACTTATGTGAAAGGTTCCAATTAGTGTTATTATCAGAAGATAACTATCATCTTTTGAAACACATTGATCAAAGTGGCGGGGGGTCTACCATACATCTGCTGACATTTCACACTTTGTTTTTAAAGTTTGTTAGGAGCATACAGACTTCATTCATCAATCAATTTTAATGACACTTTGAAAAAAGATGAAGACTTTAATGACAAAGAATTGATTAGTTTTTGGACAATATTGGGATAAATGGTGGGGGTCCTCCCGTACACCTGTTTATTGTTTCAATGTTTGTTGGAAGCATACAACATTCGTTCGTTAAGCAATTTTGATGACACTTCGCAAAAAGATGCAAATATGTGTGGCAAGGAACTGATTAGTTTTTTTTAGCGATAGTGAACAAAGTGGTAGGGGGTCCTCCAAGCAGCTGTTAGTTTGGAAGCTCAATAACATCTGTACCTGATAATCGAATTGGATGAAACTTGGTACATACACATTTAGTACGGTTTACAACAGTTCTGCATCCTAACTTCCGGTTTGTCACTTCCCGTTAAATTTTTTTTTTAACTTTTTCTCGTACAACATTATTTATGTTTGTTGAGACACCTTGCTTTAATATTTTTATTATTAGAACTACGAAGTCTATAACATTGGTTAGCTTTTAATTAAAGTATTTGATGGTTATTAGCTTATTATATATTCAGAACACTATGTTTCCCGAGCTGTGGTGAAGTCAGCCTATGCATCAGCGTCGCAATATTTCTTTTTAAAGTGAAATAGTTATTGTTTAAATAAATGTTATGTTTAAATCGTGTTTTAAATTAAAAAATAATAAAAATTATTTAATTAAATACAATTAATTACTAAAAGAATAAATGACAGTTCACAAACACCACTACAAAACTAGATCAAATTTTTTCATATTCTTTTTATGAAAAAAAAATCACTTTTTCTGCTCTGGCAAAAAGAAAACGACATTAGTTAAGACTAAAACCTCTTAAATGCGATTTTGTATGTAGTCACAACTGTGAAATGACAAAAAATAACCTCTTAACTTAAGACCATCCAACATGGTCATCTTAAGTATCATAATTTAACATTTCATATTTTTTTTTATTTGAATTCTTGTATGAAAATTAATAACTAATAAGGGATAACATATTAATTATGAATTATTTACGTCATTATTATAAAATTTATATTAATGATTATTATTATTATTTATTTATTTAGATTTCTCCATATAACAACTATTTACAAAAGTTATTCTTTTATCTATACATTTTTATACAATTTTTATATCATATTTTCTTTTAGTTTGTATTAGATCTATATTTTATTTTAGTTTGTATCAAAATTATACTGATAATGATTTTAAATAAAATGGCGATTAAAAATTTTAAAAATTTGCAATATCAAAGTTTGACGTCTCATGTTGTTTTATTTGTGCAAATTTTATATAAACTTTAAAGAAAAACATAATCATTCTTTTTTCACAAATTATTGTAAAATAAATAATAATAATCAATATATGGTATAATTTTATATTAATTGTATATAAATTATTATAAAATAAAATACATTTCAAGATTGATATTCAATAAAATGGCGGTTGAATATTTTCACAAACGAAGATGATTACAATCTTAAAAATTTTTCAATTTTTACAATAAACTATTATATAATATTGCCATAATTCTTAATAACAATTTATATGGTATTTTAATTTGTATTTAAATTATTTAAAAAGAAAATATGACATTTTATAATAATTTTGTTTATAAAAATAGTCGTTTGGAAGATCTCCAAAATGTTTGTAGAATTATTATGAGGATTTTTATGACAACGTTCACAGAATTGCAATTAAGATATTCCTCTCAAAAAAATTGTCATAACAAAAATAATCATAGTTAAGACCTCTTAACTCAGAATCAGCCTGTTAGAATGTTTTTTTAGTACAACTTGTTTGAAAATTTAATATTATACTTTGAGACCTAACATCGTAAATGGGTTTGAAATGCTATTTAAAATCTTTTTAGAGTTATTTAAAGAGGGATAGCCACTGTGATGCAAAAAAAACCATTTTTTTTAATTTTTAGTTTACAGATTACACAATTTTTGTCTCCCTGACTAAAACCCAACATTTCTTGTGGATTTTGACTTGCTGAGCACGATATTATACTCGTATTTTTTAGGATAGCTTTTGTTTTGAGATATTCACGAAAAACCTATTTTTTCGGTGAAAAAAAAGGTTGTTCCGGTTTTTGGGTCGCATATTTTACAAAACAAACAAATTCAATGTATTAATGAAAGGAATGCATAGTAAAGATGCTAACAAGCATTTTGAGCTAGTTTTGTAAAAATCCATCAAGGATTCTGGAAGTTACACTCGAAAAAAGTTAAAAAAAAAATCAAAAATTTACGTTTTTTTTAAATTTTTTCATATTTAACGCCATAAATTTTTATTTGACAATGATTGTAATTTTATTTAATATTTTGAGCCTATAGTTAATTCAATTCCTTTCTTTTAAGTTAAAAAACACGAATATTGGTGCAGGTGGCACCAAGTTATTCAGCTTTTCCCAAAAAAAAATCAAAACCTAAATTTGGAAAAAAACTTTTTGACTCAGAATAGTTTATATGTTATTATTATTTTATTTGTTTGATTATTTGTTTGTTTTCAGTTTTGTAAAATATACCATCCAAAAACCGTAATAACCTTTTTGTTCACCAAAAAAATCGGTTTTACGTGAAATCTAAAAAACAAAAGCTAAGCTAAATAAATGAATATGATATTCGTGTTCAGCAGGTAAAAATCTATAAGAAAAATTGACTTTTATTTAGGGAGATTTTTCTTGTAAACTAGTGTTATCCTTTAAAAATATATGTGTATACAATTTTTGGATCAAAATTTTTTAAAAATTGACTGCGTTACAGACATTTTATTGGAAGAATCGAGTTTTATAATTCCATCACGCTCTTTCTCAAAACGACTTTTTTAAACAGGTCGCATCGATAACTCTAGCAATTATCAACCGATTTTCAACTGTTTTTAAATTTAATTGTCTTTGCAATAGCTAAGAATAAGCGTAACCGATTTTGAGAATTTTAATTTTTAATCATTTTTGAGACTGCTTGAATACAAAAAAGTCCAAGCGGCACGTATATCCGCTAGAAATAGGTAGATTTCGGGACCAGACAGCTTTGTGTACAAATAGAATTGGATGTGTCAGATTAGTTTAAATAAAAAATTTAAGTAGAATAGTCCAAGTCCAGAATAATCCAAAAAATTTATCAAACCAAACTAAATACATTAATGGAAACTACTTTATCAATGCGATTTCGAACAGTTTTATTTAATTTGGTTAAAACTACTATTAATAACATATTAAATCCACCAAAGAGCAAATAAACGTTCTCACAACGTCACACCTACAACACCACCACACATAATTTATAATCTAAAATTGTCAAACAACTTTTACACCTCAAATAATTCAAATATCTACAATTTAGGAAGACTTTTGTAAATGTGTAATCAATATGCATACAAGAAAATATTCCTTAGTTTAAAACAATAATGACTCAGCTTTGTTTTAATTTTTTTTAAAGTTTTGCGAAAAAAACTAAAAACTGAAAAAAAAAACAAAAGAAATTTTTTTAACATTTTTTCTATGGGATGTTTTTATATTTTTATGGAAGTTGTTGTTGTAATTGAATGGCATGCATTAGGTTTAATGCTAATTACATTGAAACCTCTTGGGTTAAAAAGCTGAAAGTTTCTGATGTTATAGTTGAAAAGTTTATCTAAAAGTTAATATGAGTCTAAATAACATTAACTCAAAAATGAGGAAGGCATGGCCGTTTGCGTTTGTTTTCGTTCTAACAGCCCTGGTGTCTCAATCTCTAGACTAGAACTATTTTTTTTTTTAATTTTGAAAAGATTTATATTCTAGTTAACATATGCGTACATATTCAAAAGTGAGATTGGCCATTTTCAGCCAAATCAAGGACAACAAAGTTTATTAAATTTTTAAAACAGCTGATTTTTCAGGAACCTGGAACGCCAAGGTTGTCATTTGCAAACAAATGATAGAAATATGTTTAAATTTTCAATATTGATAAATTTTATTAAAATATTATGATTCAAACGGAAGCTATAACGCCCTAGATTTTTCGACTTTTTTGGCTCTAGCCACTTAACCAGTACCCGGATATGGCCAGTTCGCGAACTTGTCCAAAAGATTTTTGCCGTAACGTATACAGAAAAAATTTTCGTAGTAGGTCAAAAAATGCGATCGTGAGAGCGCCGGTAAATTCCGTTATAGCTCATATCGTTATATATATATATATATATATATATAT
Organism: Diogma glabrata; assembly: GCA_963693315.1. Taxonomy (NCBI): domain Eukaryota; kingdom Metazoa; phylum Arthropoda; class Insecta; order Diptera; family Cylindrotomidae; genus Diogma; species Diogma glabrata. The sequence goes on from CAVNZG010000131.1 coordinate 16,443, forward strand.
ATATATATATATATATATATATATATATATATATATATATATATATATATATATATATATATATATATATATATATATATATATATATATATATATATATATATATATATATATATATATATATATATATATATATATATATATATATATATATATATATATATATATATATATATATATATATATATATATATATATATATATATATATATATATATATATATATTAGGGTGGCACTTATTTTCTTATTTTGCATTTTTGTAGGGCGCCGGTCAAAATTTTGTTCCTTTATATATGTGTAACTAGAATCTGAAGTTTGGGCTCAATTGAACAATTTTATCACGTGGCGACTTTAGCTCAAGGTTGAGAAATTTCAAAAAAAATATTTCTTATCATCTTAAAAATTGGAAAACTCGAACAAAATAAGTAAAGGGTCCGTCACTGTGACATGGCCTATGGTCCTCTGTAGTATACGTGCTAGAACAAGTTGGGTCTCGTGCAACCTGTCCGTCCCTATATAATTTAAAAGTGTCTGTCAATAGGTGTGACGTAATGTTAAATTGAAAGACACTATTCATATGACATAATGTCAATCTCTTGTTACTTTACGCAAATAACTTATTTAATAAGTTTAATAGAAAAATTAAAGAAAACAAAAGATTTTATAATTTTACTGTTACTCTATATATATCAACTAATCTGGCAACAGTAAAATTATAAAAAATTTTTGTTTTCTTTAATTTTTCTTTTAAACTTATTAAATAAATTATTTGCGTAAAGACAAGCGATTGACATTATCTTATTTGAAAACTTACGCCAAGTTCCAACGGCAAACAGTGTATAATTTAAAATGTATAATTTAAAATTTGGGAGCTTCATTGGATAAATTTATTGAATACCAATATTCATCCCAGCAATTCTCATCGCCTCTAGCAGTATCTGGATTATCTCTTATTTGTTCTGAAATTTTTGTTTTATTAAAATCGTTTGTTTTGTTTTTTGATTATTGCGGCTGGTTTATTTTATTTTTGTTTTAATTTTAAAAATATGGCTTCCCTAAACACTTCTCCCTCGCGTCCTGCCTCACCTGTGAATGCCTTGGGTGTTAATGAAGCACCCATGTTAATGACTCATCAGAAGTTAGCTGATATTATCCAAGGAAACTTGCAGCAGTTTGCCCATCAACAGTTCATGGCACAGCGGCAGATGCCACCACCTTGCTCACAACCTCCAACAACTGAATCAGATGTAGCTACAGTGAGCAATATTAATTTTGTTAAATTTAAAGATCCGCAAAATTTGTTTGACCAAAACGCAATTGTTTAGTTCAGGATGTTGGAACTAAAATTTTTTAGTTCGAATGTTAGGTCAGAAATGACCAAATATTCACATGCATTAAGTGCAATTGATTCACGATTGCACAACAAATTGGCACCGTTGCTCTTTAAAGAGATAGGTGATACTCCTTATACTACCTTTAAGATTGAGGTAATTAAAATTTTGGGCGACAGCGATAAGGCAAAAATTAATAATATTTTGCATAAATTAGTATTAGGTGATGAAAAACCTACACAGTTGCTAGCTGAATTCCAAATTAACGGTGCTGATATGAACGATGGCATTATCAAACAACTTTGGATGATACGTCTTCCTGAAAGCATCCAACTTGTTTTATCGTCTTTCGAAAACGATTTGCCATTAACGTTGTTGGCAGAACGTGCCGACAATCTTATGGAAACGTTGTCACAGGGACAAATTTTCGCAATGAACTACTTCTACTTCTGCACAATCAACTAACTCAAACTGGTTTCATCAAAGTGCTTCTCAACGTAAAAAAAATCAAAACATTAATGAAATTCTTAATAATTTTAAAACGCAAATGCTGAGTGAAATTCACTCGATAGTAAATGTTGGTCATAGGTCGCGCTCTAAATCTCGTGATAACCGTCGGAGTACTTCTAGATCAAAGTCTAGAGAATTAAAAATTAATTCGGACATTTGTTTTTACCACTCCATATTTAAAGACAAAGCATAACGCTGCGTCACTGGATGTTTTTTTAAAAGGTTTAATATTTCCACAACATTTTTGAAATCACATCCATGCACATGGAGTAACTTAAGTGAATACAAAGAAGCGCAAAAAATTGTAAGTTGTTTAAAGGTAGTCAACGATCTAGCAGAACGATGCATAAAATTAATGGAAGAGTTCAACGATAAAATAACTAAAGATGAAGATCAAAAACAATTTTTGTTAAAGGTAAACAAGAAGCTATAATTTAAGATAATTTAAGCATATATAGAATGAGAATTAATTTTATTTCATGCATTTTCAGACCGTTCAAGACTACCGTAAGAAATATCCGAAATCTGCTACATTGCAGGATTTGAAAAGGCCTTTATAATTTTGTTAACATTATAAAATAGGTTCCTGTTTTTAAACATTAAATGATACTTTAGAAACTATTATACGGTTTTGTTTTTAATACAGACTCGACTATGTGAAAATTACAAAAAAATTGTATGTAAGCGTGCTTAAGAATCAAAGTCGCCACGTGTTAAAATTGTAATAGGGTGGTGAAACTTTGTCAGTATCCTTAAATTACCCAAAGGAACAAAATTCCGGCCGACGCCATGCCAAAATACAAAAAAAAAAAATCACCCATACAAATAAGTGCCACCCTAAATATATATATATATATATATATATATATATATATATATATATATATATATATATATATATATATATATATATATATATATATATATATATATATATATATATATATATATATATATATATATATATATATATATATATATATATATATATATATATACAGTCAAACTTCCATAAATCGAACTTCTATTATTCGAAATTCTCTATAAATCGTATTTATATTTTGAACTCAAATTTTGAATTTCTTTATAAATCGCTTCTATATTTCGAAATTTTCCCAAATCGAACAAAAATTGATGGCATATAGTGGTTCGAATTATGGAAGTTTCACTGTATATATATATATATATATATATATATATATATATATATATATATATATATATATATATATATATATATATATATATATATATATATATATAAATTTTTTTTTTGATTTTCCTTCTCCGCTTATCATTCATAGTCGTTTGGCACCAAAATTTTTCCGAAATTTCGAGATGAAGCCCATTGCAATAGGTAGATTTTTCTATGAAATCTACCTAAAAACAAGGGCGAAAAAATTAAAAAAAATTTCAATCGGTCGCCATTTTGTGAAAAACTAAAATTAAAAAAAGACGCCTACATTCTAAACAACTACATTCATCCAAATTAGGTATGTGTATTGAACTTTGATTTCTGTTTTTTTTGATAACCCGTTCCCGAGAGATCGATGTGACCATGGAAGAATTTTGTGTAGGACTTTCAAGCAAAGCTGATAACTTTGTTACTTTTTAATATTTTTTAATAGAAATTTATGAAAACTATGTTGAATAAATATACAATGAATAAAATAAAAAAAACACGATCCCCATATTCCTTAAATATTCCCATAAAAAAAATGCCCGAAAATTACTTATTTGTTCTACCGTTACAGTGGCTACCCCCTTACGTTTATTTAAGTTTAGCTTAGACATGACTTTTGACTCAAATAAAAGTGTCAAAAGACACTTATTAAAGAAAATAAGAGACGTTTATAAAACACATACCCCACGCCTTCTTTAAGAATAACCGAAAATAAGGCAACGCCTACACCTTCACCTGACATTGTTATCATTTCAACAAATTGTCTTCGTTTTTTGAAGTAGTAGCCCAACATAACAACTGAACACTCTCTTACCATTGCTGCTCCAATTCCTAATACAATTCCTGGATATAAAATAGAAAAATTAAATTTTAAAATTAATTAATTAATTAATATGTATAATATTTTTATAAAAAAGACTTGAGGGAGTCTTTTTCTTCAATTAGATAATATCTCGTCTATGAACAGAATTTTTTCGGTAAAAATATCATATATCAAAGTTTATCTTTTAATTAAAATCAAAAATGTTTATAAAAAATGTTTCAATTAAGTTATAAGATCATTGAGGAACATGTTACATGAAATTGAAATTCTTACGATTTTCGAAAAAATACAATTTTGATATTTCTTTTTCTTTAATCGTTTTTAACATTTTTTAATTTTCTGAATTATTATTTTAAAATTTGGAAACTCTTTGTTTTGGGTATATGTGTTAAGCCGGTCATTCACATACAACAGAAACAGAATTTCATACAAAATTGACAGCAAAAAATTCTGTTGCTGTAAAATGCTGTAAAATTTGTATGGAATTCTGTTTCTGTTTGATGTGAATTTCACCCTTTTAGCGATAAGGGTTAACTTATTACATTTGTATTTAAGGTAAGTACACGTATCATCTTGTTAGTATAAAAGTGTAAAATTTTTTATGAAATAGAGACACATTTTTCGAAGTTCCATTTTAGAATACATGATTTTCTTACCATAACTAAATACCACCTGATGCAATTGTGTGGCAAACGATGTAAATAAAATTCCTAGTGCTGAAACTAAGCCACCAAGTACTGCTGTTAAACGGGTGGATTTCCGGCGACATAAAGCAATGACAATTGACGATGAAAATAATGAAACAGCCCAACTTCCAACACCCAACCAACCTAAAACAAAAAAAAATTACTTTTTATAATTAATTGGGACATAAAGATATTAAATTTATGCAATTTTGAATTCCCTTTTTTCACCAAAACCCTTTTAAATTATAATTTTGTAAAGAAAACTTTACGTCCGGTTAGATTCGATAGAACTAAATCCAATTTAGTTCTTTTTCAGGTAAGATTATCTTATTAACGTTATCTTATTACGGCACAGATTTACTATTAATTTCATAAATAAATAAATCGATTTGAAAATTGGAATAATACTGAAATTATAAATAATTCATGTTAACCTTTTGGCTATAAAATGACCTAACGAAAAACAGAATTGAAGGAAATACATCTAACTAAACGAAGTAGGTTAGAAATAATAATTAAGTATTTGAAGAAATTCTATATCTTTAGGAAAATAGTAAATTATACATAAAGGAAAGAAGTGATCGTTTTTCTTCCGAGGTGTGTTTGAAGCCCGTAGGCCACGGTTTAGGTTTTCATTTTATTAAGTTAATTAATTCATCAAAATTATAAAAATGTTTGTTACTTCGGTTTATAAAACCTAAGCATTCCATTTACGAGCCAAAAGTGAAATTCTTATACCTCCTCTTTTTTTGGCATTTCTCGACGTTTTAGAATAGGAACCCAATTGATTCTAAAAAAGAAAAAATAAATATAAATTCTTAATCAATTATATATTTTTAATTTAATCACGATATTTCGCCAATTGTGGCATTTTCAAGTGTATCATAATTATTCATAAATACTTAACAATAAAAATTTTTACAAAATATTTAAGTACAAATATAAAATATTTGAATATAAAAAAAAAGAAAATTGGCGAAATATCGTGATTAAATTAAAAATATTTAATTTATTAAGAATTTATATTTAAATAAAACCAGGCTGGAAAAACCTGCAATTGAATTTTAATTTAAAAATCCAAGAAATATTTAGTATACCAGCCAATTTATAAACAACTTTAACAAAATATAAAGAAAAAAAATGTACGTCTATCACAACCGTGCGTCGTTACAGAGAAAACCGTTGGAGCGATTTCAAAAATGTTTGTTTATAAAAATGGGTTTACTTAATGGTAAGAACCAAATGGACAAAGTGTTCAATAATGGTACCGCAAGTGTGTCAAAACAAGAAAATTTGCATATTTTTTGCTTAAAAACGTTTATTTTAAGTGATAACGAGTAGTAACCTTGAATATGAAGAAATCTTGATGGTCGGCATTGGTATGTGAGACCAGGAGCTTGATTATTGTATTAGAAGTGTGAAAAGGGCTTCGTTTTAGTAATGGGATTTCATTGTAAAAACATCGATTCTTTAGAATCGATTATTCAAATTAATAAAATCGATTCTTTAAAAAATCGGAAAAACGTTCTGATTGATCGATCTTTTAAAAAACAAACAAAATATTAAGAAATAAACGGAAAAAATGTTGCAAAAATGGAACAATTGAACTAATATATGTATATGAAATAAAATTTTGCACCCAAATATAAGCCCCAAGCGAATGCATGAATAGGTGTTTATTTAAATTTTGAAGCATATCCCGAGTCGAACTTTAACTACGATTTAAGTAGTAGACATTCTCAAATGAAACTATTTTAGGTCTTTTCATCCTTAATTGCATGTAAATAAGAACTTTTATTCTCAATAAACTTATAAACTCCTACAAAATCTAAAAACTTACGATTTAACATCTAATTAGAATCTCAAAAAACTATTTTCAGACTACTTATTCTTAAAATACTACTTTACACCTAAATAAGCCTGTTTTTCACACCTCACTAAGTACATATCATATCCTAAGAACTTGATAAGCCCTATCAATTCTATCAACGTACAAAATTAACATCCCATTTGAATTTCCAAAAACTTTTTACGATTCCGATCGGTTACGATCGATTCCGATCATTGTACTCAGTCAAAATAAAAAAAAAAGTCGCACCGTGGAAGTTATACTTCTTTGGCCATTCGCTCGCACACACGCACTCAGACAGACAGATAGGATACATTAAAACAAAATAACTAAAAAAAAAACAAAAATATTATTCAAAAATAAAAAAAAATATTCAAAAAAAAAAAATATTATCCAAAAAGAAAAAAAAAATATTATTCAAAAAAAATATTATTCAAAAAAAATATTATTCAAAAAAAAATATTATTAAAAAATATATTCAAATAAAAAAAATTAAATAAATAGAAAAAAATATTATTCAAAAAACTAATAATTATTAATTACTAGAAGGTACACCCGCACGGCGATGCCCGTGCTTCCCAGATAAAGTGGTTGAAAACTGTTTTTTTGTGCAAATTCTCCTAGTTTTTTTTAATGTCATTTAATTTAACTTATTTTATTAGTAATATATAAAAAGTTTGAAAAAAATGTAATAGTATCGGGTCATTCCATGGAAACATTAGCCTCAATAGTTGCAATGAAGTTTATGTTGTGTGGAATATCATTTTGCAGTCAACAAAAGCCATAAGGTAAATGGCTCTAAAGCTATAGATAAATTTACATATTAAATGTATGTTAAAATTAAAACACATTGACAGACAAATAATAATCAAATAATTTTTATAAATGTAGATGGCAAAAGATTAAGGTTAGAAAAAAGTTAAAATTCTATTCCAAAGATTTAATTCAAATAATTCAATGTGTCACGATCTATGAGGTGAGCGTAAATATATTTGTTTATTGGATGTCACAATTGTAAATTACTTACTCCGAAACCACCGTACTCGTCATACAAAATAGGTACACTGGTTCATTGCTATTGGTTTAGCGGCCTATTTCATGTAGACTGATAATCATTTATCAATCCGGAAATTTTTCTGTTCTGAAGAGGGTCGTTTTGCAATTTGCAAATATATTTTATCGATTGTCTGCAATACTCTACAACATTGATGCATATGCCGGCCGGCTAAAGAATACCACCATTTTTAGTGAATATTTTCGTTTAACGGGTTTTATCGCTTTATGGTCATCGTCTTATTTCGACATTCCTTCCCACAACTTAAAACAAAAATTGGAAAAAATAATAATAAGACTAATTTCATTTGTAAATTCAGACTTATATATTATTATTGAAACAGTCAAATCACAACATTTGTTAACATATTTGCATATATTTTATAGATCCCTTGCAATAACAATAATAGTTTTGAAAGTAATAGAGAAGCATATTTCACTCAATAAGTAAAACACTTTAAACCTGTAGCTTTGATATTGTTCATAATCTTTTTCTTCGGTACCAAAGTTCTAATGCAAATTCTTGGTTCATCAATGTTTCTAAGAAGAGGAAAAGAAACGTCAATTTCCAATTTTTGGAACATGTGAGGGCAGTTCTGCTAATGCAAGCAGGTTTGTTTAATCATATATAAGCAATGCTTATATGAATCGTATTGGTGCTAATGCATAGAAATATGTACATATTTTATATAATTGCAAACCATAAGAACATATTTGTTGTAAATTAGAAATATGTATTTGTTAAAAAATAATTTCACATAATTTTCATATAAATGTACATATTTTTTGTCACATTAAACATTAACTATTCATTTTAATGATAATTTCGAAAAGTGAAAAAAAAAATTGATCAAAGATAACTAAGCGAATAATGTTTTATTATTATAGAAAATGATTGATTTAGTAATTTCGTCTTTATTACCATACAGCATAAGGCGTGACGCGGTTTCTCGACCAACACCCCATCAAAATGTTTACAACGAGCGTAAAGAAGTATAACTTCAAAAAAATATAATAATTTCAGTTGTAAATAAGACAACATTAAGAGCAGGTATGATTGAGGGAACATCTATAAATATTACAACATTGTATGACTAATAAGTATTAAAATACTTATTAGAACCTAAAGAATCTATCTACAGAATAGATAGTAGAATTAGTAAATGAATAGTAGAATTAGTACTTGAATAGTAGAATTAGTACGACCTATTTCTAGCAAAATAGTAGAATTAGTAAGGACCTAATGAGTTTTTCGTTTATTTAGGACTAAAACAGAAGTACAATTTAAATTTATTTTTAACGCCTATTTAACAACTCAAACTGGATTTTTTTCCGGTAACTCGGTTTAAAAGGAGTTATGTAGAGGCCATTTTGTATTTAAAATAAGTGATATTTAAATCCTCTAAATTCTAAATAGTAGAATATGTAGTTTTTAAAGAGTAGTTAAATTTCGACTCGGGATAAGTCTTGATTTTTTATCAGCAATAATATTTCCCGCATTGGAAAATAATCTGTCTAAAGGAACTGATGTTGTTTGTTTTTTGTTAAAAGTTTCACATACAAAATCGAGAGCTAGGTATCAGAATAAATGCTAGATTCGCCAAGTTAGCCCTGGAATTCTATCTATATTCTATACTGTAGCTAATGTTTGGAATCTAAAACTCGTGTAAACTGGAATCATTTTAATGTCATATCTCTATCCAGATGTATCACCAATTTTCGCTTCACCATTCACAAAACTTTCGCTAAATCCGTTGTAATTTTTTACTAGATCTGAATCGAAAGGATATTCAATATTCGGAGATTTCGCGCTACCTAAATGCTTTCATTCATTACTAATTGAAGGAATCTATCCAAAATATGGTGCTCGCCACTAACAAAAAGGGGTAAATCAAATCCTTTTTCTTTAAATAGTTTTTGTTATAGCTTACTTCAACTCCGGTTCGATTTCCAGTGTTAACGATGGTAGCTACAATCGTTCTAATTGCTTCCCATATATCAAATTCAATGTATTAAGTATTCCTTCGGTTATACTATACTCTACACTTTTAAAAGTAACGCATGCAATTTGATCTCTTTTTTCTTTTTAAAAACAACAACTCAATATTCAGGGTTTCTATATGTTTATCATATCGCCTATATGTTTACCAAAACTCAAAGAACACTCTTCCAATTTTAGGCCAATTTTAAATTTGTCCTTTACCATTGTTGCTTCTCTCAATGTGGCTCTGTAAACATTGGATTAACTGACTTGAAGTTGGAACATCTAGACAATTATTCGACAAAATCTTGCACATTCTCGAAGTTTTGCTTGTCAAAATACGACAAAATTCTCGAATTTAACCTTATGTGGTTTTGGTATGGTACGTTAGATTTAATAAAAAAAATCTAGATTTGGTGACCAAACAAAATTGAAATTAGCTTTTTTTATATTTGTGTGAGTGATAAAATGACATTTTAAAGCACATTATTTCAATTTTGAAATAAAATAAAAAATGTATCCAATTGACAGATGTCAAATTTCACTTTTGATTAATTTTAGTGATGGGAGCTTAATCAGAAGGGTAAATCTTGCTAAAATTTCAGATTTGAACAAAAATATTTTAGATAAAAAAAACGACTTTTTTTTTATTCGACTTACCAAACGAAAACCACACTAATTTCAAAATACATAAAAATTTCGAACTCAGTTAATTAATAACATTGAAACTAATTTTAGTTTAAATTCATTAAAAATATTTCAATATATGTTTCATTAGGTATTGTCAATGACAATACAATATGTCAATGACTAAAATTCGATGATAATTATAAAAAAACATTGGATTTTTCTTGTCGGGGTGAGGTTTTTTTATTTTTTTATTAAAATATTTATACCATGCACATAAAAGTTCATTGAATTTTATACAGGAAAGTAGTTTTGATAAAAATATTAGAAAATCATAACCCTACCTCCAATTCACGATAAGGAACTTAAAATTTTATTATCTGCAATCTAAACATTTCGTAAAAATTCGGATAGATCTACATAATATATATTTGCGAAAAACTTCCAAACCGCATTTCGAGAACGTAAATATTAGACCAGTCTAGATACCTTAAAAACAGTCAAAAATTGGAAAAAATTAGTAACAGGATGAAAACTATTGGATATATGAAAATATTGCGCAAATGATGGGAAACAAAAATTAAAGGTGATCCGACCTAAGGGGGTAAATGGGGTGAGCTTTTAGGGGTAAAAAATAGTTTTTCATGATTTTCAGCGAAACTAGACCTTTTATCGAAAAAAGTTTAAAGAAAAAGTTGTAGGTAATAAAAAGGTCTATAACTTTTTTGCCGGCCATTTTTCCACATAACCTAAAATTTGCCGTTTAAATAGAAAAAAACCTAGAAAAAAGTCCTTTTCGTTTTTAATTTCTATCTCCCACAAAAAATTTTTTTTTCACACAATTTGTTGAAAATCACCTTATTATGTCCCTAATAGGCTGTATTTTTTTGGAATCAAAATATTTATTTTTACGTTTGATTTTGATTTTAAACCAAAATGTGACCTCGTTTTCACACGAAAATTCACCTATATAGAAAACAGTTTTATCAAAAAAAACATTAATCGTTATGTCTATTTATTTAACGTCTATTTAAATAAGTAAAAAAAATTAACATTACCATGGCAAAAGTTTATATTTTCCAAGGATTTCGACGGTAAATTTGAACAAATAATGAATATTTGTAAACAATCATTGACAAATAACTCTTTAATATCAAGTTTTTTCAGTTTTTCGCATTTTCTGCTTAATGTTTCCGTGTTTATGTTACGTTAATGTTTATTTTTTTTACACCATCTAAAAGTAGACGTTTCAACAAACATAACGATTAATGTTTTTTTTTTAAACTGTTTTCTATACAGGTGAATTTCCGTGTGAAAATGAGGTCACATTTTTGGTTTAAAATCAAAATCAAACGTAAAAATAAATATTTTGATTCTAAAAAATACAGCCTATCAGGGACATAATAAGGTACGTTTTCACCAACTTGTGTGAAAAAAAAAATTAATTGTGGGAGATAAAAATTAAAAACGAAAAGACCTTTTTTTCACGGTTTTTTCTATTTAAACGGCAAATTTTAGGTTATGTGAAAAAAGGGCCGAAATTAAAGTTATAGACCTTTTTATTACCTACAACTTTTTCTTTCAACTTTTTTCGATAAAATGTCTAGTTTCGCTGAAAATCATGCAAAACCATTTTCTACGAGGTTTCAATGGAATTAGCGTTATACAAATCTAATGATGGTACTATCACGCCATACATTTACAACAAATTCCCTAAAAATATTCCATAGAAATATTAAATAAATTTTCTTTTCATGAGTAATAAGACTGAATCTAACAAAATATGGTGTGCAATTTATGAAATTTTTTTGCTATCCACAAAATTTTCGACCGAACTAGTTTCGAACCGATAAGAACTTTTTATTACACTTTAAAAAAGTATATCATTCTCATCAGGGCTAGCCGACTAGATACACTACCAAAAATTTTTTTTCGCTATATAAACCAAAAATGGTCACTACTCTAGCGAAGTATAAGAAACCAAAAAACTTTCATAAACATATGTTTATTAGATTCAGGTTTAGTCAATTTGTTTCTCTAGTTGATCACTATTGTTGTTATACTCTAACCAAGTCAGCATTGGATAACAAACTTGTATCGGTGAGAAGAAGATGACCATCTTCATTTGTGTCTATCGACACATTATCTACAATTAATTCAATGAATTATTTGTGATATTACATCACTCCGATGGAAATAATCCCATCATGAATAATAAGACTGAATCTAACAAAATATGGTGTGTAATTTATGAAATTTTTTTGCTATCCACAAAACTGTCGATGGATCTAGTTTCGAACCGATAAGAACTTTTTATTACTCTTTAAAAAAGTATATCATTCTCATCATGGCTAGCCGACTAGATGCACTTCCAAAAAAAATTTTTCGCTATATAAACCAAAATAGGTCACTACTCTAGCGAAGTATAAGAAACCAAAAAACATACATAAACATATGTTTATTAGATTCAGGTTTAGTCAATTTGTTTCTCTAGTTGATCACTATTGTTGTTATACTCTAACCAAGTCAGAATTGGATAACAAACCTGTATCGGTGAGAAGAAGATGACCATCTTCACTTTTGTCTATCGACACATTATCTACAATTAATTCAATGAATTATTTGTGATATTACATCACTCCGATGGAAATAATCCCATCATGAATAATAAGACTGAATCTAACAAAATATGGTGTGCAATTTATGAAATTTTTGTGCTATCCACAAAATTGTCGATCGATCTAGTTTCGAACCGATAAGAACTTTTTATTACACTTTAAAAAAGTATATCATTCTCATCATGGCTAGCTGACTAGATACACTACCAAAAAAATTTTTTCGCTATATAAACCAAAAATGGTCACTACTCTAGCGAAGTATAAGAAACCAAAAAACTTTCATAAACATATGTTTATTAGATTCAGGTTTAGTTAATTTGTTTCTCTAGTTGATCAATATTGTTGTTATACTCTAACCAAGTCAGCATTGGATAACAAACTTGTTATCCAAAGTATAAGAAACCAAAAAACTTTCATAAACATATGTTTATTAGATTCAGGTTTAGTCAATTTGTTTCTCTAGTTGATCACTATTGTTGTTATACTCTAACCAAGTCAGCATTGTATAACAAACTTGTATCGGTGAGAAGAAGATGACCATCTTCACTTGTGTCTATCGACACATTATCTACAATTAATTCAATGAATTATTTGTGATATTACATCAGTCCGATGGAAATAATCCCATTATGAATAATTAGACTGAATCTAACAAAATATGGTGTGCAATTTATGAAAAATTTTTGCTATCCACAAAATTGTCGATCGATCTAGTTTCGAACGGAGTGATGCAATATCATAAATAATTCATTGAATTAATAGACACAAGTGAAGATGTCGATAGACACAAGTGAAGATGGTCATCTTCTTCTCACCGATACACGTTTGTTATCCAATGCTGACTTGGTTAGAGTATAACAAGAATAGTGATTAACTAGAGAAACAAATTGACTAAACCTGAATCTAATAAACATATGTTTATGTATGTTTTTTGGTTTCTTATACTTCGCTAGAGTAGTGACCTATTTTGGTTTATATAGCGAAAAAATTTTTTTGGTAATGCATCTAGTCGGCTAGCCCTGATGAGAATGATATACTTTTTTAAATAGTAATAAAAAGTTCTTATCGGTTCGAAACTAGATCGATCGACAATTTTGTGGATAGCAAAAAAATTTCATAAATTGCACACCATATTTTGTTAGATTCAGTCTTATTATTCATGATGGGATTATTTCCATCGGAGCGATGTAATATAACAAATAATTCATTGAATTAAATTTTCTTTTGTTCTGTTATTTTTTTTCGTTGTTTTGAATGTTTATTGTTGTTGTTTTGAATATTCATTATTGTTTTAAATTAAGGAATATTTTCTTGGGAAATTTGGAATATATCTGAAGTGGGTTATTTGAAATAAATATATGCATATTGATGACACATTTCAAAAGTTTTCCTATATTGTTAGATATTTGGAGTGTTAAAGTTGTTTGATAATTTTTGTTTATAAATTATGTGTGGTGGTGTTGTTGGTGTGACGTTGTGAGAACGTTTATTTACTCTTTGGTGAATTTAATATGTTATTAATAGTAGTTTTAAACAAATTAAACAAAACTGTTCTGAACATGCATTGATAAAGTAGTTTCTGTTTATGTTAATAGTTTGGTTGGTTTGATAATTTTTTTGGATTATTCTGTTTCTACTTAAATTATTTATTTAAACTAATCTGACACATCCAATTCTATTTGTACACAAAGCTGTCTGGTCCCGAAATATACCTATTTCTAGCGGATATACGTGCCGCTTGGACTTTTTTATTTATTCAAAAGTATTTAAAGTTAAAGATTAACATTAATTTTTACGTATTGTTGACGTTTGATAGTGTGCCGCTTACTTTAATATTTGTTAATACTCACACCACATAAATGACGTTTCGTCTAAGTATAGAAATCAAATTACCTTTGCCGACGGGGTTCGAACACCTGATAGGCTTTAAAAGATATTTTAGAGCCTAGGTAATAAAATATATGTATATGTTGTTTGCGACATTAGATTGCGACTCATTGTAATCTCGACTCCACAACATATACATAGTTTGTTACAAATAAAATTGAAACTGGAGACATATGAAAAAGGTATTGGTAAAGGTATGGATTTTTTAACTCCAACATATCTTCAAAATTAATTTTCGTTGGCAGCACATTTTCGTAACATAATAAATTTTAAAATTAAGCACGATTAACGTTTTGATTATCGTTTTATTTGCATGCTGTAGCCCATAGTTCATCTTTATTTGAAGAAACATACATGCAGCAATGCTATCATAAATCGATTGAATAATATACATTATTCTATCTGCAAACAGAGCCTTCAAAAACTACCTAATAAATTTGACTAAAGAAATAAATTGCTGTTTTCGCTAAGTATACAAAATTCAAATTTTATTTTTTTTCAAAGCAATAAATAAAGAACGTTCACGAACATTGATTGTTCAATTTATTTTGCAGCTCTAAGAAATTTACAAAACAAAATTTGAGTTTAATTTTATCGCTACGAAATCGATATTATGTAAATAACGCATATATAAATTTTAAATTTTTATTGATTATCTAAATCAATTAATTTACTGTTCAACAAATAATAGAAACGAATACATACTTATATAGAACAGTCAAATTAGCTCTTTTTGAGGAAAAAATTAGTAACAGGATGAAAACTATCGATAAATAAGAAAATATTGCGCAAATGATGGGAAACAAAAATTAAGGGTGCTCCGGGTTGCGGTGGTGAAATGGGGTGAGCTTTTAGGAGTAGAAAATGGGTTTTCATTATTTTCAGCGAAACTGGACGTTCTATCGAAAAAGTTTAAAGAAAAAGTTGTAGGTAATAAAAAGGTCTATAACTTTAATGTCGGCCATTTTTTCACATAAACTGTCTTTTGGTTTTTAATTTTTATCTCCTACAAAAAATTTTATTTCACACAATTCGGTGAAAACGTACCTTATTATAGGCTGTATTTTTTAGAATCAAAATATTTATTTTTACGTTTGATTTTGATTTTAAACCAAAAATGTGACCTTATTTGCACACAAAAATTCACCTGTATAGAAAACAGTTTAAAAAAAACATTAATCGTTATGTTTGTTGAAACGTCTACTTTTAGATGGTGTAAAAAAAAAATAAACATTAACGGAACATAAACACGGAAACATTATAATTTAAACATTATTATTTTTTTGTTTTTCCATCTCCGATTATCATTCATAGTCGTTTGGCACCAAAATTTTTCCGAAATTCCAAGATGAAGCCCATTGCAATAGGTAGATTTTTACATGAAATCTACCTAAAACACGTATTAATTATTTTTAATGTTCTAAAGTTCTCCGTAGTTTTAAGAATGTCGGAAATTGCCGGGTTCACCTTATCGACGTCTTGATTCGATTTGCCTTATTTGTGGGTGCTCAAGTACTATGTAAGCAGGCCTTGCAAGGGGGTTCTTAAATTTTGTCTTATTTTTACTGACATCAAGAACGACAGGAACATCAAAAACCTTACATAAAATAAAAAAATTATAAAATAAGAAATTAAACCGGGTAGATCGAAGTATGTCACATTTGAGTTACGAGCTTGCTGAACTTATGTTACAATATGATCATTTTGGTTCCCACTTGATGAACGTGGCCGTACTACTAACGAAGAATTAGAAAAACATAATTTTGAACATGCTCGAAAAACACTTACAGAAGTTTGGAATACTATATGGTGAATTACGATTATACTATAATTGCTCGTTATGTTTCACCAGATGAAAGAGCCAATATTTTTTTAAGATCGTCAAATGTTGTAACACAAACTGTTGTGCTTCACCGCGATGTCATTTGTTTAAAGTGCTTTCGGATCATTTTCGCCTCTTACCAATAAAAATGAAGCAAACGTAAGCAAAATAGAGATTTTTAAATTTGAGTACTTAAAATAGATTTAGAATGTACAGAATTTTTTCAATTTCCACATGAATACATTTGTTCCTCTATCAAGTCACAATTCTAAAATACAGCTTGTGACTAATGCGGTCTTTACCATGCCTCCCAAAAATCTGCAGCTTATCATTGATGAAAAACGTGATCTACACAGGTGAAAAATCGAAATTTGAACATGACCATTTTTGATTTTCCTGAAACTTATAATATAAGTATTATAATACAAAATACAAAACTCTCTTTATTTTATAATTTTTATAAAGTGCATAGTTTAAGCATAGGGGACATCCGAACATGCATGAAATTGAAAATTTGGCCAATCCAAGGCAACTTTAAAATTAAATTGCTCAGGACAGGAGAGTAGTGTTATACCACTTTCGTAAATTTTCAGGTAATTATCCCACTATCGTAAATTTTCAAGTTTAAATCAATTTTTTTTGTTGATAAGCTACAGCAACAATTGCATTGAAATTAATTCAAATTGCATTGAGAGAATGAGCTTGAAAGAAAGAAAAAAGAGAAAGTGATTTAAATCTTTTTGTTTTGTTGTTGTATTTTATTAGAAAAAATTCATTTTTGGTCCCCGCTATCTTCCAAATATGAAAAAGCATGTGAATTGAATTTTGTTTCATAGCTTTTTGTGGTCTAATAAGAAAAAAATATACGAGTATGTTACATGAATGAAAAAACAAAACAAAACCCACTATCGTAAATTTTCAGGTAATTATCCCACTATCGTAAATTTTCAAGTTTAAATCATTTTTTTTTTGTTGATAAGCTACAACAACAATTGCATTGAAATTGTTGTTGTTTCTTATAAGAAAAAATTCATTTCGATACCACTATCTTTCATGAGTTGAGTTGACTGAATCAACTGAGAAAAACAGCAACAATTGCATTCAATTTTTCAGTTGTATCAGTTGCTTCAGTCAAATATGTGTTTTGTGTTTTTTAATTCTTTTTTTGCAACGATATTATATTACAAAAATATGGGACTTTCTCACATGATGTGTTAATTGATGTGGGAGGTTTAATAAGAAAAAAATATACGAGTATGTTACATGAATGAAAAAACAAAACATTTGCTTTGAGTTTAAATCAATTTTTTTTTTTTTGGTTGATCTTTGGTTGATCTTGACCTTGTCTCGATATTATGACACTTTGTTGTTTTGTTATGTAAGATTTTAATTTTCTCGACAAAAAAAAATTGAAGATGTTCATGATATATTTTTTTTGTAGGTAACAAAAATTGTTTTTGTTGTAGTTTTTTGTATTTTGTTTCGTAATCGCGTGCGGCTTTTTTTTTGCGTTAAATGATTAAGTATGATTTCGATTTTTTTTTCATTGGGGCACATGTGTTGTTCTTGTTTTTTTTGTTGTTATATAAGATTTTGTGTGTAAAGCGAGCAGAAGAATTAGAACAAATTGTGTTGGGAAAAAATTATGATGTTTTGGAAACCTTAAAACTTTTTATTTGGAATTTTAGACGGATGCCTGAAATAAGTTGTTAATTGAAAAAACTAAAAATTATAAACAGATGTTCGAAATGTGAAAAACTTGCTATAATTTTGGAAAAAACTTATTTAAATAAAAAATTAAATCTTTTTTTTTATTTTTTTGTTATAGTTTTGTAAAAACTTTAAACAAAATTTTTATTTTATTAATTAATTTTTTTAAAATTTGTTTAAATACATTAATTTTTATTAAAACAGCTGACCATCCATCTCGAATTGAGTTTCGTCTTCAACCAATAACGCCATTGGTTTCACACGAAACTCATATAATGGTGCGTTCATTTTGGATCGGGGAAGACCACGTTTGTATTAAAGTTCTTGCCACATATTCATGGTATAAAGAAACTGGTTTGGTGCAATGGTGAAACTAATTCGGTCGATCTAAAAGATTTCGATTTTGAAGTCCCCGAAAATTTTGATAATCTAGAAAAACACATTAATCATCTTGGATGATTTAATGACTGAGGCGTATAATAAAAACGTTTGTGAATTATTTACCAAAAGTTCACATCATCGAAATATATCTGTTATATTAATTACCCAAAATGTGTTCCAAAGAAAATTTTACTGAGACATTTCGTTAAACTGCAAATACCTTGTTATGTTTAATAACCCCCTAGATAAATCTCAAATCTACCGCTTGCTAGACAAATTTATCCAGAAAATATCAACCAGTTTTGTAAGAGTATAAAAGAAGGCAGCTTCAAACGGGGTTTTGAAGCCAGCTGACCAAGGAAAAAGAAAATGAACACTGTAATCTATCTAAGCTAATTGTTCTTGCAAAATATTGAAAAGGTTTTGAAAATTAAGTTCAATAGATTAATTTAGATTGAACATTATTTGAACATTATTTGGTTAATTGTCTGAAAAATTTTAGATTTAATTGTTTGGCATAGACACTGATACATCTGAATAGCGCGGTCTGTCGGTCAAGTTATTTCTGATGTTATGCAATAATGCAACAAGAAAAATATGACAGAAAATTAATAATATAAAAGGTAATTAGCTTCTGATGTTGTTATTGTGTTTATCATATGTATTGGTTAGTTTTTTGTTTTGTTAATTTTTTAGTTTTCGTTTTCACATAGTTGTGAAATATAAATTTGCTGTCGCATTTGATGAGCTCTTAAGGAATTAGTAAATGTTATTCGTAGTTTAGTAAATTGTTTTCAATGTTTTTTTTTTTGTCGTTTTTCGTCGTTGTGTTGACACATTTTTTTGTTGAATCCAAACTTTTTTTCTTAAGAATAAATATGAATTGTGTTGGACGACATGTGACGATTAACTTTTTAGATTGATTATCTTTCTTAGTCGGATTGCTTCCTTAAGTTAAAACAAGAAGCAAGTGATTGACCGTCAAATGTTTCCACTCAAATTGAAAAAGAAAACTTCATTAGGGAGTTTTGAGCATGAAGGGATTCATTTCTTTTTAATGCGCTTTGGGGTAAATTGGGACACAGAAATGATAAGAATCAGACGGGCCAAAACAAATTATTTTTTTAATGACGATTAAAACAGTCAGTAAGGTATAAGATTTACAGTTAGTTATCTTTAAGTGTACGCGCTTTCCCTTTCTAACAAATGGATAGTTGATATAGACAGTAAACAAGAACGAACCATATTTAAGAGACTTTTTCAAAGGGTTTGATAAATAAAAAGCCATCATTTTTTGCTAACATTATATATTTTTCAAATTTATTATTTCTTTTATTTTATTTTATAGTTAATTATTAAAGTTTTTTCTATTATGATTATTAAAAATAACTGGGCCTAAGTTTTTTTCATTCGCTGCACCATTCGTCTTGTGTGGTGTGATTTTTGAATGAATCAAATACTTCTTTCCAAACCACCCGATCAGGGCAATTAAGAAGATGAATCTGTAAAAAGAAGAAAAAATGTTAAATCAAAATATTTATTAATTTGAGTATTAAGTTAACAAATTACCTCATAGTCTTCTTTTGGAATTACGTGGTAAATATTATATTTACACAAAATAACTTGTATTCCTGACGGCTGCTTGTCTTTACAAGTTTTAATGTGACGGAAGAACTTTCTGTAGGTTATTTGATGATTCACATTGTATGGACATATATATTTTTTTACTCCTACCAAACTAGACATCTAAATATAAAAAATAAATCAATTAACGAAATAAAATTAAAATTTCAATTTTAACTTACCATGTATTATGTTACATGCCTTGTATCGTTCTTAAATACTAGATTTATCATACGTATCCCACATTTATCATACGAATTCCTTAATGTATATGCGCTTTCCCTTTTTAACAAAATGAATAGTTGATCTAGACAGTAAACAAGAACTAAACTATGTAGTTGCTAGATGATATGGAATTTACAAATGAAAAGCCAGTATCTGAACCATTTTTTTCTGAGAAACTTCAAACCATACCTTTCAATTGAAAAATTTTGCTACATTAACAATATCTATAGAAGAATTATACAACATTTGACTGTGATTATTTTAAAATTTATGTCAAAAATGCTGCTTGAGTAGGCTTATGTAGATAATTTTGCAACTATAGATGTTTACTTGGTTAAAATCAGCTCCACATATAATTTAAAATCAAAAATAACCCCCAAAAATACTATAATAAATCCTATAAATACTATAATTACTCAGAAAACTATTTTTAAAACATATTATCGAGTATTTTGCTTCTATTGGTTTTTGTTGCTTCATTAACATTTTGATAGAAGACTCCTGATAGAAGACTCATTTTCTTATCATTTTAAGTTGAAATATTTTAAACGAGAAAAAAATGCAGTTTTTTTGCAAGAAATATTGAAAAAATAGAGCTCAAACATTTCGTATCTTACTTTAGTTTTCATAAGCCCATTGTAAATGTTATTGATTTGGGTGTTATTGATGTTATTGATTTCTCCACTCGAAAATGATAATTAAAAGATGCGATCAATTGTGAAGTGTAAGCAATGTTAATAAAGTTTGTCTTAAAGAATATGAACAGTATGAGCCCGCTAATAATTAATGACTTTTAAAAGAATGTAATATCTGTATTGGTCTAGAGCTTGGTAGTTTTTGGCTTTGATTCTCCAATATTAAAAAGACTACAAGACAGTATACAGAATGTAATATGTTTTTATTTCCACATTACGAAATTTCACTTCTTCCGAGCGGTGGGTCTCCCCGCACAACTTTTCTGAGAAACTTCAAACCATACCTTTAAATTGAAAAATTTTGCTACATTGACAATATCTATTGATGAATTATACAATATTTGCCCGTTATAATTTTAAAATTTATGTCAAAAATGCTACTTGGGTAGGCTTATGTAGATAATTTTGCAACTATAGATGTTTATTTGGTTAAAATCATCACCACAAATAATTTAAAATCAAAAATCTTCGTCCATTGGTTGTTCTTCAGAATGGGGTTCAATTCTACTACAATACAGCAAGAGAAACTTGATTTGCCATCATTTCTTGGCAGGATTAGAAAACTCAATTCAATTAAAGCGGTTTTTTGCGAATATATTTTTTGGCCGCGATTTAAATGATTCTAACCGTCTGTTAAAATCTTTGTAGACGTTTAGACTGTGATACGCATTGCGACAAGGTGGCAAAATGGTTTGGCCTTAGCTGAAAGTGCTGGCTTGACTGGAATTTTTTCTGAAGTATCTGAAGTATCTGATTTTTTTTTTTTTTGTAAGTTTTTTTGTTTTATTTTTTTTTTTGTTTTTTTTTTTTGTTAATTTTTTTTTTTCATTTTTTTTTTCTTCGTTTTTTTTTTCGTCGTTTTTTTTTTTTTGTTAATTTTTTTTTCATTTTTTTTTTCCTCGTTTTTTTTGTGTTGTTTTTTGTTTTGTTTTTTATTTTCATTTTTATTTTTTTTTATTTTTTATTGTTTTTTTGTGACAAAATGATAGCTTGTGACAAAACTTTGACAAAATGGCTTGGCCATTGGCTGAACAATCTGCTGAATTCAGAAGAGTCTGAATATCATAACGATAATGAAGAAGGCAATCCAGAAGGAAATTATGGCTATTCCTGTGTTGGCGACATGACTGGTATTTTGATTTTGGTAAAAAAAGATATTTGGTAGAACGTGTTATAGTCAGAATGAAGAATCCGAGGACGAAGTTGATTTAGAAGAGTCTGAATATCATAACGATAATGAAGAAGGCAATCTAGAAGGAAATTATGGCAACGAAGAGGACCAACTATATTTTGCAGCTTCGTGAGGAGATTGTCATTCTTTATTTTTTTCAAGGTGTACGATATTCATATAACAGTTTCAAGTGTGCTGTAAAACTGCTTATCATTTATAAGTTTTTTAAAGAAAAAACTACTGAAATGACAGAAATAAAAACCGTACGCTTTTCTAATAAGTTAGAAGTGCATGTTATGTATGTATGGAATTTCGCCTACAGAGCTGCTCGAATGGGGCGTTATGAAGAACATGCAAGTGATAGAAATAGGTTTCAAAGGTGTATAAAAAATATTGAATCAATAATCTCAACAATTTTAACACAAAATCACCGTGAAATTATTTTTAAAACTAGGTTCATGATGCATTTTGAAAATTAGAACGCACATATCCATTTAATTTATGTTGTAGAATAAATTATTTATATGCTTTTAAATGTAAACCACTAACTTATTTGAAATAAGATCATTTACTTGTAAGATTCAAGGGAAATAAAAATTAAAAACTAAAAAAAAAAAATAAATTAAAACTCGGGTAAAATTGAAGATTTTCACTGCTCTTGTACAGTTTTTCAGCTTTCGTATGGTCTTTCACCAGATTTTTCATCAAACGGTAAACCAGTGTAGTGGAAAACCAATGAAACAATTTGAAAATGGATTAAAAACAAACATGACTGATTACAACGATCTGATCGCGAATTTTTCCTTTAAAAAATACTTTAGCCAAAAGACTAAAAAAAAGGTGAACGACCCAAAAATAAACTCTTTCAGATTGTAAACATGATCAAACATGTTCAATGTAAGTAAAAGTGTGCAATCAACTAATAAGAAACTTTTCCGAACACATTTTTGCATATATAAATTGTAATAGGCTCTTACATCCTTGTAAGTTAGCCTTTACCAGCTAAGTATTGAGCGAATCAAAGGTGCTAACTCTTGCAATCTGCCCCATTCTTCTCCATTCTTCTCTATTTGAATTTTTCGATGTCATCTTCCTCAAAATATTGTTGAACTTATCCAATTTGGTTGAAAAATAGATACCAGTCACGCCAAGCAAGGCAAATAAAATCTTTATCATTGATCAACAATAGTTGAGGTTTGAAAAATTTCTGTATTGCAGCCAATTACAATAAAACATGATTTATTGTCGTTTAAAAAATAAACATAAAATAGCAATAAATCTGGTTTACGCATTTCTTACTTCTTAACTTTTTCGTTAACTAACCTCTCCATATTGTACTGTGAAGAACTCAGTTGAAAAGAACTTAATAAACTAAAATCAAATGAATTTATCAACACTTACTATTTGATCAACAGCATTGAACATTTATAAATAACCAGCGTCGTGTGGAAGCTATTAGAACAACCAATAACTTTAATCAAAATGGAGCGCCAAGAAGCGATAAACGAATTACGCAAACAAGCAAGAAAAAAATTTCGAAATCGTGATTTCCTCAAACAATTTGTGAAATTTGGCCAAACTAAAACAAATTTTGAAGATTGTATTCTTCTTTTCTTAATTGATTTATTGCTTTAATGTTATTTAAGCTTTTTGAAAACTTGATAAATTGGTGTTACTCTCAACCATCTATATCATTTGTTATTTGTACGTCCACGAATATGATTGCTATGATTTCGAATAATAATTTAAAACGAAATCTGGTGTTGATAAATTTAATCTCCGAAATAATTTCGCAAGAATTTATTAGTGCACGTAAATATGGTGTTTGTCTTCCAGCTAACTTAATCCTGTGGACAACATTAAAAAAATATAACTTAGAATCTAAATTAGTTGTTGGACACCTTCAATACAATAAAAACAATACTGTTATAAATATCGGCGTACACTTTTGGAATGAATTTAATAATAAGATAGTAGATCCAACACGAAAAATTACCGAATTCTACACTGGAGAAACTGAAAAGTGCATATTCACCTATTTGCCTAATCAACAGCAGCCGTCCAATATGGAGGACCAAATCATGCTTAAAATTTTCAACCAGTGTTTAGAAGACAATTCAAATATTTACTGGAATATTGCACCAAAATGTTTAAAAGAGCTAAAACATAAAATTGAGTGCAGAATAAAAGATGTGATTGGGAAAAATATTTAAAAACGACTTGATTCAAATAAAAATAAAAAATTTTAAATGCTTTAATAATAATAATAATTTCGTGTTAGAGTTTTTATTTGTCCTAATCAGATCGGCTGTCGTCACCGTTGGTGCTGTTGTTGTTGCCGCAGCAGCTGCTGTTCCAGTCTGTAAATTTGCAGCTGCAAATGGGCGAAACGTGAATTTGAATGAATCGAGGAAGATCTTGGAGATGTGTGTTTTGCTGTAAACGGTGTGAACAACAAATCGTCATCGCTTTCTTCACTCGAAGTTGCAAAATATAGTTGGTCCTCTTCGTTGCCATAATTTCCTTCTAGATTGCCTTCTTCATTATCGTTATGATATTCAGACTCTTCTAAATCAACTTCGTCCTCGGATTCTTCATTCTGACTATAACACGTTCTACCAAATATCTTTTTTTACCAAAATCAAAATACCAGTCATGTCGCCAACACAGGAATAGCCATAATTTCCTTCTGGATTGCCTTCTTCATTATCGTTATGATATTCAGACTCTTCTGAATTCAGCAGATTGTTCAGCCAATGGCCAAGCCATTTTGTCAAAGTTTTGTCACAAGCTATCATTTTGTCACAAAAAAACAATAAAAAATAAAAAAAAATAAAAATGAAAATAAAAAACAAAACAAAAAACAACACAAAAAAAACGAGGAAAAAAAAAATGAAAAAAAAATTAACAAAAAAAAAAAACGACGAAAAAAAAAACGAAGAAAAAAAAAATGAAAAAAAAAAATTAACAAAAAAAAAAACAAAAAAAAAAAATAAAACAAAAAAACTTACAAAAAAAAAAAAAATCAGATACTTCAGATACTTCAGAAAAAATTCCAGTCAAGCCAGCACTTTCAGCTAAGGCCAAACCATTTTGCCACCTTGTCGCAATGCGTATCACAGTCTAAACGTCTACAAAGATTTTAACAGACGGTTAGAATCATTTAAATCGCGGCCAAAAAATATATTCGCAAAAAACCGCTTTAATTGAATTGAGTTTTCTAATCCTGCCAAGAAATGATGGCAAATCAAGTTTCTCTTGCTGTATTGTAGTAGAATTGAACCCCATTCTGTAGAACAACCAATGGACGAAGATTTTTGATTTTAAATTATTTGTGGTGATGATTTTAACCAAATAAACATCTATAGTTGCAAAATTATCTACATAAGCCTACCCAAGTAGCATTTTTGACATAAATTTTAAAATTATAACGGGCAAATATTGTATAATTCATCAATA
The DNA here is from genome assembly GCA_963693315.1 of Diogma glabrata. NCBI lineage: Eukaryota > Metazoa > Arthropoda > Insecta > Diptera > Cylindrotomidae > Diogma > Diogma glabrata. The sequence continues at coordinate 42,078 of CAVNZG010000131.1, forward strand.
GATATTGTCAATGTAGCAAAATTTTTCAATTTAAAGGTATGGTTTGAAGTTTCTCAGAAAAGTTGTGCGGGGAGACCCACCGCTCGGAAGAAGTGAAATTTCGTAATGTGGAAATAAAAACATATTACATTCTGTATACTGTCTTGTAGTCTTTTTAATATTGGAGAATCAAAGCCAAAAACTACCAAGCTCTAGACCAATACAGATATTACATTCTTTTAAAAGTCATTAATTATTAGCGGGCTCATACTGTTCATATTCTTTAAGACAAACTTTATTAACATTGCTTACACTTCACAATTGATCGCATCTTTTAATTATCATTTTCGAGTGGAGAAATCAATAACATCAATAACACCCAAATCAATAACATTTACAATGGGCTTATGAAAACTAAAGTAAGATACGAAATGTTTGAGCTCTATTTTTTCAATATTTCTTGCAAAAAAACTGCATTTTTTTTTCTCGTTTAAAATATTTCAACTTAAAATGATAAGAAAATGAGTCTTCTATCAGGAGTCTTCTATCAAAATGTTAATGAAGCAACAAAAACCAATAGAAGCAAAATACTCGATAATATGTTTTAAAAATAGTTTTCTGAGTAATTATAGTATTTATAGGATTTATTATAGTATTTTTGGGGGTTATTTTTGATTTTAAATTATATGTGGAGCTGATTTTAACCAAGTAAACATCTATAGTTGCAAAATTATCTACATAAGCCTACTCAAGCAGCATTTTTGACATAAATTTTAAAATAATCACAGTCAAATGTTGTATAATTCTTCTATAGATATTGTTAATGTAGCAAAATTTTTCAATTGAAAGGTATGGTTTGAAGTTTCTCAGAAAAAAATGGTTCAGATACTGGCTTTTCATTTGTAAATTCCATATCATCTAGCAACTACATAGTTTAGTTCTTGTTTACTGTCTAGATCAACTATTCATTTTGTTAAAAAGGGAAAGCGCATATACATTAAGGAATTCGTATGATAAATGTGGGATACGTATGATAAATCTAGTATTTAAGAACGATACAAGGCATGTAACATAATACATGGTAAGTTAAAATTGAAATTTTAATTTTATTTCGTTAATTGATTTATTTTTTATATTTAGATGTCTAGTTTGGTAGGAGTAAAAAAATATATATGTCCATACAATGTGAATCATCAAATAACCTACAGAAAGTTCTTCCGTCACATTAAAACTTGTAAAGACAAGCAGCCGTCAGGAATACAAGTTATTTTGTGTAAATATAATATTTACCACGTAATTCCAAAAGAAGACTATGAGGTAATTTGTTAACTTAATACTCAAATTAATAAATATTTTGATTTAACATTTTTTCTTCTTTTTACAGATTCATCTTCTTAATTGCCCTGATCGGGTGGTTTGGAAAGAAGTATTTGATTCATTCAAAAATCACACCACACAAGACGAATGGTGCAGCGAATGAAAAAAACTTAGGCCCAGTTATTTTTAATAATCATAATAGAAAAAACTTTAATAATTAACTATAAAATAAAATAAAAGAAATAATAAATTTGAAAAATATATAATGTTAGCAAAAAATGATGGCTTTTTATTTATCAAACCCTTTGAAAAAGTCTCTTAAATATGGTTCGTTCTTGTTTACTGTCTATATCAACTATCCATTTGTTAGAAAGGGAAAGCGCGTACACTTAAAGATAACTAACTGTAAATCTTATACCTTACTGACTGTTTTAATCGTCCTTAAAAAAATAATTTGTTTTGGCCCGTCTGATTCTTATCATTTCTGTGTCCCAATTTACCCCAAAGCGCATTAAAAAGAAATGAATCCCTTCATGCTCAAAACTCCCTAATGAAGTTTTCTTTTTCAATTTGAGTGGAAACATTTGACGGTCAATCACTTGCTTCTTGTTTTAACTTAAGGAACCAATCCGACTAAGAAAGATAATCAATCTAAAAAGTTAATCGTCACATGTCGTCCAACACAATTCATATTTATTCTTAAGAAAAAAAGTTTGGATTCAACAAAAAAATGTGTCAACACAACGACGAAAAACGACAAAAAAAAAAACATTGAAAACAATTTACTAAACTACGAATAACATTTACTAATTCCTTAAGAGCTCATCAAATGCGACAGCAAATTTATATTTCACAACTATGTGAAAACGAAAACTAAAAAATTAACAAAACAAAAAACTAACCAATACATATGATAAACACAATAACAACATCAGAAGCTAATTACCTTTTATATTATTAATTTTCTGTCATATTTTTCTTGTTGCATTATTGCATAACATCAGAAATAACTTGACCGACAGACCGCGCTATTCAGATGTATCAGTGTCTATGCCAAACAATTAAATCTAAAATTTTTCAGACAATTAACCAAATAATGTTCAAATAATGTTCAATCTAAATTAATCTATTGAACTTAATTTTCAAAACCTTTTCAATATTTTGCAAGAACAATTAGCTTAGATAGATTACAGTGTTCATTTTCTTTTTCCTTGGTCAGCTGGCTTCAAAACCCCGTTTGAAGCTGCCTTCTTTTATACTCTTACAAAACTGGTTGATATTTTCTGGATAAATTTGTCTAGCAAGCGGTAGATTTGAGATTTATCTAGGGGGTTATTAAACATAACAAGGTATTTGCAGTTTAACGAAATGTCTCAGTAAAATTTTCTTTGGAACACATTTTGGGTAATTAATATAACAGATATATTTCGATGATGTGAACTTTTGGTAAATAATTCACAAACGTTTTTATTATACGCCTCAGTCATTAAATCATCCAAGATGATTAATGTGTTTTTCTAGATTATCAAAATTTTCGGGGACTTCAAAATCGAAATCTTTTAGATCGACCGAATTAGTTTCACCATTGCACCAAACCAGTTTCTTTATACCATGAATATGTGGCAAGAACTTTAATACAAACGTGGTCTTCCCCGATCCAAAATGAACGCACCATTATATGAGTTTCGTGTGAAACCAATGGCGTTATTGGTTGAAGACGAAACTCAATTCGAGATGGATGGTCAGCTGTTTTAATAAAAATTAATGTATTTAAACAAATTTTAAAAAAATTAATTAATAAAATAAAAATTTTGTTTAAAGTTTTTACAAAACTATAACAAAAAAATAAAAAAAAAGATTTAATTTTTTATTTAAATAAGTTTTTTCCAAAATTATAGCAAGTTTTTCACATTTCGAACATCTGTTTATAATTTTTAGTTTTTTCAATTAACAACTTATTTCAGGCATCCGTCTAAAATTCCAAATAAAAAGTTTTAAGGTTTCCAAAACATCATAATTTTTTCCCAACACAATTTGTTCTAATTCTTCTGCTCGCTTTACACACAAAATCTTATATAACAACAAAAAAAACAAGAACAACACATGTGCCCCAATGAAAAAAAAAATCGAAATCATACTTAATCATTTAACGCAAAAAAAAAAGCCGCACGCGATTACGAAACAAAATACAAAAAACTACAACAAAAACAATTTTTGTTACCTACAAAAAAAATATATCATGAACATCTTCAATTTTTTTTTGTCGAGAAAATTAAAATCTTACATAACAAAACAACAAAGTGTCATAATATCGAGACAAGGTCAAGATCAACCAAAGATCAACCAAAAAAAAAAAAAATTGATTTAAACTCAAAGCAAATGTTTTGTTTTTTCATTCATGTAACATACTCGTATATTTTTTTCTTATTAAACCTCCCACATCAATTAACACATCATGTGAGAAAGTCCCATATTTTTGTAATATAATATCGTTGCAAAAAAAGAATTAAAAAACACAAAACACATATTTGACTGAAGCAACTGATACAACTGAAAAATTGAATGCAATTGTTGCTGTTTTTCTCAGTTGATTCAGTCAACTCAACTCATGAAAGATAGTGGTATCGAAATGAATTTTTTCTTATAAGAAACAACAACAATTTCAATGCAATTGTTGTTGTAGCTTATCAACAAAAAAAAAATGATTTAAACTTGAAAATTTACGATAGTGGGATAATTACCTGAAAATTTACGATAGTGGGTTTTGTTTTGTTTTTTCATTCATGTAACATACTCGTATATTTTTTTCTTATTAGACCACAAAAAGTTATGAAACAAAATTCAATTCACATGCTTTTTCATATTTGGAAGATAGCGGGGACCAAAAATGAATTTTTTCTAATAAAATACAACAACAAAACAAAAAGATTTAAATCACTTTCTCTTTTTTCTTTCTTTCAAGCTCATTCTCTCAATGCAATTTGAATTAATTTCAATGCAATTGTTGCTGTAGCTTATCAACAAAAAAAATTGATTTAAACTTGAAAATTTACGATAGTGGGATAATTACCTGAAAATTTACGAAAGTGGTATAACACTACTCAGGAGTGGCTTTACCAGTTTCTACAAACTTTTGAAGTTATACTTCTTTACGCTCGTTGTAAACATTTTGATGGGGTGTTGCTCGAGAAACCGCGTCACGCTTTTTAAAGTTATATTTTAACCTTTATGCTGTATGGTAATAAAGACGAAATTTGTAAATCAACCTTATGCTGTATGGTAATAAAGACGAAATTACTAAATCAATCATTTTCTATAATAATAAAACATTATTCGCTTAGTTATCTTTGATCAATTTTTTTTTTCACTTTTCGGAATTATCATTAAAATGAATAGTTAATGTTTAATGTGACAAACAAATATGTACATTTATATGAAAATTATGTTAAATTATTTTTTAACAAATACATATTTCTAATTTACAACAAATATGTTCTTATGGTTTGCAATTATATAAAATATGTACATATTTCTATGCATTAGCACCATTAGGATACATATAAGCATTGCTTATATTTGATTAAACAAATCTGCTTGCATTAGCAGAACTGCCCTCACATGTTCCAAAAATGGGAAATTGACGTTTCTTTTCCTCTTCTTAGAAACATTGATGAACCAAGAATTTGCATTAGAACCTTAGTACCGAAGAAAAAGATTATGAACAAAATCAAAGCTACAGGTTTAAAGTGTTTTACTTATTGAGTGAAATATGCTTCTCTATTACTTTCAAAACTATTATTGTTATTGCAAGGGATCTATAAAATATATGCAAATATGTTAACAAATGTTGTGATTTGACTGTTTCAATAATAATATATAATACCGCATTCACAGCGACATAGCAAATTAGTAGATGTAATTTAAATCTGTGCTGTAAACACTTTTTATTTTAAAATCTTGCAACTAATTTGATACCTAGGCTTACTACCATTACAAACGATTCAAATACTTACGATTCAAATTACAATCTACGTTTTAAACTCATATTAAATATGCCAAAATGCAAATTATAATATACTATCTACTAATTTGCTATGTCGCTGTGAATGCAGTATAAGTCTGAATTTACAAATGAAATTAGTCTTATTATTTTTTTTCCAATTTTTGTTTTAAGTTGTGGGAAGGAATGTCGAAATAAGACGATGACCATAAAGCGATAAAACCCGGTAAACGAAAATATTCACTAAAAATGGTGGTATTCTTTAGCCGGCCGGCATATGCATCAATGTAGTAGAGTATTGCAGACAATCGATAAAATATATTTGCAAATCGCAATACGACACTCTTCAGAACAGAAAAATTTCTGGATTGATAAATGATTATAAGTCTACATGAAATAGGCCGCTAAACCAATAGCAATGAACCAGTGTACCTATTTTGTATGACGAGTACGGTGGTTTCGGAGTAAGTAATTTACAATTGTGACATCCAATAAACAAATATATTTACGCTCACCTCATTGTTCGTGACACATTGAATTATTTGAATTAAATCTTTGGAATAAAATTTTAACTTTTTTCTAACCTTAATCCTTTGCCATCTACATTTATAAAAATTATTTAATTATTATTTGTCTGTCAATGTGTTTTAATTTTAACATACATTTAATATGTAAATTTATCTATAGCTTTAGGCCATTTACTTAATGGCTTTTGTTAACATAAACTTCATTGCAACTATTGAGGCTAATGTTTCCATGGAATGACCCGATACTATTACATTTTTTTCAAACTTTTTATATTGTAATAAACTTCGTCCAGAATGGGTTAATTTACTCATAAATAACCAATACATTGAGATTTTGTTAACTAAAGATCTGTCTTTTTACTGTCGTATTTGCTCAATAATCGAAAAGAACCAACGAAGAGTCGTTACAATATAATACTAATAAAATAAGTTAAATTAAATGACATTAAAAAAAACTATAGGAGAATTTGCTAAAAAAAAAATTTTCAACCACTTTATCTGGGAAGCACGGGCATCGCCGTGCGGGTACCTTCTAGTAATACCTAGTAATACCGTACCTTCTAGTAATTAATAATTATTAGTTTTTTGAATAATATTTTTTTCTATTTATTTAATTTTTTTATTTGAATATTTTTTTTTTAATAATATTTTTTTTTTAATAAAATTTTTTTTGAATAATATTATTTTTTTCTTTTTGGATAATATTTTTTTTTTTGAATAATATTTTTGTTTTTTTAGTTATTTTTTTTAATGTATCCAATCTGTCTATCTGAGTGCGTGTGTGCGAGCGAATGGCCAAAGAAGTATAAAATTCACCGTCTGGTCCAACGCAGACCCTACTTTTTTTTGTTTGATAGGTGATAGTTAATATTTAGAAAAAAAAATTAATTAAACTTTTTTTAATTAATTTTAAAATAAAAATATTAAAAAACTTTTTTAAAGATGGTGCTAGGGTCAAAGTTCAATTGAATTTTAACTTGTTTTTTAATAACAGTCTATCCTTATTCTAAAATAAATTTTAAAATATTAAGCTTTTCTTTACTCGGTCTAGACTCTAGAACACGTTTTTCTTCCATTTAAAAAATGTATAAAATGATTTTCTTTAATTTTAGCTTTAATATTTAATGAAAGTTTTGAACAAATTCTCACGTTTTATCATTTAGAGGAGGAGTGGGGAATCTTTGCAGAAGAGTGGGGATCTAAAACCATAGAAAGTTTGATTTCGTAATACTTGAACGTCCCCTTTTCAATAATTACAACTTTTATAAATAAACGACATTTAATCAAAACGACCTAATATTTCCAGCCCACTATTTAGAAAACCACTCTATTAAGTCTTAATGCTTTTTTCAATAATTATAACTTCTAAGAAAAACGACATTACCGACATGACCGACTTAATGTTTTCCAACCCAACTGTTCCTTTTAGTCCACAAAACTTTTTAGAAACTCTTTCTTGTAACTTCAAATGTTTGTTTCCGATAGTTAAAATGTTTGTGAAAAAAGACATTTAATATGGGCTGATCTGATATTTTTCCGACCCAACTGTTCCTAGTACTTCACAAAACTTTTTAGAAAACCTCTCCATTTAATCTAAACTTTCAAAAATCAAAAGTTACAACTTTTGTGAAGAACAAAGTTTAATCTGTCAAGATCTGATATTTTTCTACCCAACTGTTCATACTGACATAGAAAACAGAGCCGAAAACCTTTCTATATTTAGTACAAATGGTAACTTTCAGTAATTACATCTTTTGTGAAAAAATGACATTTAAAATGAACCGACAAAATATTTTTCAACTCAACCTATTGGTTCAAGAAACTAAACTTACCTCTTCTTTTAGCGTAAATCCTTCTTTTCGATAATTACAACGTTTGAGAAAAACCGTCGCTTATTATGTATTTTCCAACTCAACTTTTCCAAGTAGTACAGAAAACTTCTTAGAAAACCTCTTCATTTATCGTAAATGGTGCTTTTTAAAAGTTATTTACTTGTTGGAAAAAACGACACTTAATCTGCAACAAGCTAATATTTTCCAGATGTACCTACTAGTTATCGTGACCGAAGGAGTGGATTCACTCAAAAAGCTGCTCACAATATTTTTCTGTTTAGCATTAATACTTATGTTGATTAATTAAAACTGTAAAAAGCAACATGTAATCTGCAAGTATAACTGATAATTTTCCAACTTTTCTTATTATTTAGAAATGGACAGTGGTGGAACCCGGATTCATACAAACAATTCTCAAAAAACGTCTCCCCACGCTTTTGTGAAAAAAAACGACATTTAATCTGAAACAGCGTGGAATTTGCCAACTGTTCCTATTATTTAGAAGCAATGTAAACTGGATTCATGTTGTTCCAGGACTTAGACCTTAGACAAAAAATTCGGTCACTACAACCTCTCTTATGTTATACACTGAAAAAACTAAATAGTACGAGTTACTAAAAAAATTTTATTTCGCTCTAAAAAGTTAACTTAACATTCTTTTATAGTATGTTCTACAACATTTAATTTAAAGTACACTACAAAAAAATAGTTATGATAACTAAAACAAGTTAAATAAAAAATAATAGTAACTCATACTTTATTCATGTAACTAAAACAAAGAAATAGCAGTAGCACTTGCGTTATAGTGTTGTCAAATAGCAATTTTAGTTGTCATAACAAAAAATCTAATAAAATATTTTTTTGTACGAGTAAATCGTAAAATTCACTTTTGCGATTCAAAAATTGTACATAAAGCAGGCCTTTTTTACCTATTGAAATAACAATGCTAAAAGTGAAATAACAATGCCTAGTTATTGTATTACTATTATTTCGAAAAACTACTTTGATAAAATAATTTTCTAAAAATATTTTACTATTTTGTGTAAATATATGTATTTTTATTTATGCAAATAATACAGAATCTTACTCGTACAAAAAATATTGTATGTAATTCAGGCATAAAGTATCATTTTTGAAAAGGAAAAGACACACTTTACGCCCTTAATACATAAATAGCTATTGTTGTTCGGTTATTTTATAACCAACTTATTTTATAACCAACAACAAAAAAATCTAACTTTATAAGACAATGATTTTTCGCTGATAAATAAAAAATTTTTGTTCGTCAGTAAATAAAAATCAAAATAAATAAAATATTGGTATATTAGACTTATGTATTTTAATATTTGACAAAATCGTCCGCACGTAGTCCTCTAAAAATTCTGAGAAAAAAAAACAAATCGAAAACTCGTAATATAACATAATATAATAACCAAAATAGATAATAAAGAGATCATACGAAAAGTTTGCGATCAGTCGAGTATCACGGTGTAGAGGTACATAGTTAAAAAATGTAAACAACACCCGCGTGCTGCAAGTCGACAAATCGAAGACAAGTATAAACACGTTGTTACGTCTTTTAGTGTGAATATTTTTTGTGTAGTGTAATTCTTCAAATCAGTTTTCTTTTGACTATCCTAAGGGTAACACGAATAATAATACAAGTGTTGAAATCCGTTGTCTCTCATTCATTCTGTGAATAACATAAGACGTGAAGAGTGAAACGTTTCACGTTAGTGAAAAAAGTTAATACTGGTCTTTGTGAAATAATATACGTTAATTAAAAAGTGAATACAAAAAAAATTGTTATATTATCATGGAAGATTCCTTTGTGCGTGATATTTTAACAGATTGGGGAATCCCGGAATTAATTGACGAATTTAATCGTAAGTAATGTATATCCATATTTATAATAATTATTCTATTTTTGATTTATTCTATACTTTATTGTTGAAAATTGACTTCGGAAAAAACTTATTGTGTAATTCATACGAAATTTTTATAAAAGATTCTTGATTCTTCAAGAAATTTTTTTTGATTATACTTAAGTATCAAATGGGATTTTTATCATATTAGACAGTAGTTTTAACAATTAATTAATCGTATAATTACAAAACACAATGCATAGATTATTGATAGATCATATGTTTTGTGTACAAAATGCACGTATTTCTGAAAATTTCATAGTGTTATACTATGTTGTATGTTTGAAAAATTGACTAAAAACTCTTAAGCATTGGATATTTAGAGAAATATTTAATCATTTAATCTGGATTTGTGAATGTTACTACATACTGGCCCACAATTATTACGTTTTTATGAAGCATTGAAGGCTTATTTTTTATTAGCAAATGTTAATATCCAATTATTAATTTTTAAAAACATCGAAAAAAAAGACTTATTGCCGTAACGAGATTTAATTTTGAATAATTTGTCAGAAAAAATGTACAGAAGCATCTGGATAATATTATAACCGTGTATTTATTAGATTTTTTAACGGGTAATTGAATTTTATAGTTTCTGTTAAATTTAGAAATTTATTATTTTACTTAATGGCTACAAATTTATTTTCAATATAAAAAAGATTATTTTTTTCTCAAGGACAAAAAATTGATCGCGAAGTACTCTTGACTATTCCGGAAGAAGGATTAACTGAATTAATTTCTGTAATAGGATGGAAGTATACTTTTATTCGTAAACGCAAGGAATATTTACAAAAAACCAACGTAAGCAAACCATGAGAAATCGAATAAAATACCATTGCTTCATTTTAAATAATACCAATTTAATATAACTTCTAGAATGAAGTAGATGTTTCTATGACCACAAGTTCGAACGCAAAAAAGAATAATAGTGACCTTGAAAAGAACATTGCTGATAGTGAAAAGACAACTGCTACTGAATCTAATCAACCTTCTGTGAGTAAATGTTCGAATACATCAAGTGGCAAGTCTAAACAAGCTCCTACTAATGAATCTTCGAACACGTCTAATGGAAAGGTACAGATTTTTTATAAATATTTCGAATCTTCACTAAAATTCATTGTTTTCAGACATTAATAGATTTATTAAAAAAAAACTCTACTGGAGTGCATCTGATGAAAAAGAAAAATAAGCTAGAATCATCAGATCGTAATGACCTGACCAGAATAATTATCGAACATCAGTTATTAAATTCGTTGAAGTAAGTCAACTTATTTCATTACAATTACAATTGTAGTTTCCTGGATGGTTGTTGGCCATTTGGAGTGTTTTTTGTTTTTCGCGTCACTGATATTAATTTTTATAAAATACAAATATTAAATTTTTCGTCAAATGACGTATTTATTTATAATTTTTATTACTATTGTATAAAATAAAATAAAATAAAAATATAATTTTCCTAAACGCGTTTCGACAAATTTACTGTCATTATCAATAGGAGAGTTAAAACTCTGAGAGTTTTAACTCTCCTATTGATAATGACAGTAAATTTGTCGAAACGCGTTTAGGAAAATTATATTTTTATTTTATACAATAATAATAAAAATTATAAATAAATACGTCACTTGACGAAAAATTTAATATTTGTATTTTATAAAAATTACAATTACAATTTTGCTATTTATTAGGAATTTGATGTTTATGTATCCTGAGAACAATTATTTCAAATTAATTTATCTTTATTTAAACAAAAAAATATATAACCCTTTCTTTCATATTAGAATTGACAAAAGCACGTTTTTATTTTGGACTGCAGAAATTAAAGTGGTTTTTCCAAATGAAGATGAAGACACATATTATATTTGTTATAAACAAGACGAACAGGCAGCAGCTGGAAAGTTATATGACAAGTACACAAATTTAAAACGTAAATTTAAATCGATCAAGACCACTCCACAAATATGTCCCACAGAGAATGTTTCACTCAATGAAGCTGATAAATCTCTTATTCTTCAATTGCAAAGTGCAGCAGCTGATGATCATTTAACTATCAAAGATTTGTGGATTAAAACTCATTCTTTGCGAATGAATGAATTAAATGAAAATAAATTTATTGATTTTTATTTGACAAAATATCCAATGCTTAAAGAGCCAGTTGGAACATCATTGGTACATTATAATATTTATGTTCTTTCGTGCTTATTTTAAGCAAACTGTGTACAACTATTTCATAATATATTTGTTTCTAGATTAACTTGGATTTTATGAAGTTGGACTATGTTGAGGATGGAAATATTTTTATCAAAAAATGGCCTGAGATGAGCAATAAATTGATACAAATTGCCAAAAGAAAACCGAAAGAAACTTGTTGCAGTATTTTGAAGAAACTTAGTAAGTGAATACACTATGCATAAAACATATATTTTAATTTGTTTTATTATATTTGAGTCATTTATTAAAGCATGTTTGTTTTATCCTCAGGTCACAAGGTTCCATCAGAATTGAAAGGACTTATTGTATTGCCTTATTTGTTTGCGCCAACTCAAGTTAAATCAGAAAATGAAAAAAAATGGAAGCCATCATATCAAGAACAAGCTGATAGTTTTATTTTTTATATTAATGTAAGTATTAATATGTTATTCATTAAAGTGTAATGTAAAACGTATTAACAATAACATTTGTATTTTTTTTTAAGGACATAGCTGATTTACAACAAACATTAGACGATCGTGCAAAACATTTAAAAAAACACAGGAGTTCGTCTCAACCTTTCATCGTTGCTGTCGGCGACCTTTCAAAACCATTAGAAGCAGTTTATGTCGTTTTGGAGAACACGAAGTACAAGCTCCAAAATATTTTATCTGCCGTAGATTTATGTTTTAAGTCGTTTTTCTCTTTTGATTTAAAATATCCAGCTGAAAGTCAGGTTATTTGGATATTTATTGAACGAAGTGTTTATAATTTAAGCGTCTCTACAAAAAAGTCAGTCGCTTTAGCTACTTTAATGACTGCAGTGAAATCAGCTGATGTTCCAATCGAACCAAATTCAGATTCAAGTGAAGAATCCTCATGATTTTCTTATAGTTTGATTTTTTTTTTCAAAATATTTTCAATTTAAATATCATCAAGAATAAAAAAAATAGACTCGTTCTCATAAAACAAAGATAAAACAAAGACTTTTAATGTGATCTAAATCAAAATCTTATATTTGAACATTTCTGGAGTTATTTGTTGCGTTTGTAATAGAAGCTTAATTGTTTTTCGTGGTTCAGTGTTTTGTTATTAATCAATAAATTGACATTTCAAATAAAAATCACCATGCTTATAAAATGTGAAATCTGTAGCTTTGCTATAGAAGTGAAACATTATGTGGTACACATGAAATTTATTCATTGAAAAGAAGCTAGTTTTACGTATGCTTGTCCAGATATTGAATGCGATAGAAAATTTTGTTCTGCAAAAGCGTTACGTAATCATGCGCGAAAATTAAATCACAAATTACCTAGTAAAGATGATAATTATTGTAAAAATCAGACTACTAATGAGTTTGGGCTGCCACAAATAAATGAAACTGACTACCGAGGGTTGAAAGAAAATGACTATTCTAATTTATACAATGATGTTTTCATGAATTCAAATCATGAATTATCAACTATAACAACAGACAACGTTTTGTTTAGAGAAACATTAGCTACAATATCTTCTTTATACGCAAGTCCATTACTAACTCGCAGTCAAACACATAAATTTATTTATAATGTCAAAAAATTTATTAATAACAGCTACTTACAATCACTGAAAGATCTTTGTTTAAAAAATATTCAAAATGAAACAATCAAAGATGAAATTCGAAATAAATTTATGAAATTTGAAACATCATTTGATGAATTTGATACTCAGCATAAACGAATGAATCAACTTATCGCTCATAATGGTTTTGTCGAACCAGAACAAATTGTAATTGGATATCGTGAAACTAGAAATAAATTCGGAGTTTTAGAAAACATCAAACTTACTTCTCAATTCGTACCTTTGCGTGAAACTCTTAAAAAATTTTTAGAAGTTCCAGATGTCTATCAAATAATTATGAGTCACATTAATTCTTTAAAAAATAATGGTACGATCTCAAATATCGTTCAATCACCATATTGGCAGAAATTAATTGAAAGGTTTGATGATAATGAGATTATTTTACCACTATTTTTATATCAGGACGATTTCGAAACAGGAAATCCCGTTGGTGCTCATGCTTCAGTGCATAAATTGTCTGGAATATATGTAAATATACCCTGTTTGCCTTCTCAATATTCAACAAAGTTAGACAACATTTTTCTTTTGCAATTAAACTATTCAAGTGATACTAATTATTGTGGAAATGATCGACTTTTTAGACGGATAGTACAAGAAATGAATTATCTATCAACAAATGGCATAAATGTTTTTCATGGAACAGCTAAAGTGAATGTTAAATTTCAGCTTGCAATGATAATTGGTGATAATTTAGGCCTTAATTCTATTTTAGGGTTTAATAAGAGTTTTATGGCTCACAGTTATTGTAGATTTTGTAAAATGCTTAAAGACACATGTGAAGTTTCATGTTTAGAAAATCAGGAGTTACTTAGGAACGAATCGAACTATACAGAAGATTTATTAAAGAATGATTCTAAGAGTACGGGAATACAAGAAAAGTCTATACTAAATGATATTAATGGTTTCAATGTTTATTCAAATCCCTGCGTAGACATAATGCATGACCTTTTGGAAGGTATATGTAAATATGAAATGGTATTTATTTTACATTTTTTTATTATAAAAGAAAAAACATTTTCGTTACAGAGTTTAAATCATAAGATCCAATATTTTAAATATCCAAAAGGTTCTAATAAACCATCGATTATTTCACAACAGCATTTACAAAACAAAAAATTACGAATGACTGCAGCTGAAATGTTGACATTTTTCCTTCATGCTGGACTAATATTTGGCGACTTAATTTCCAATGATAGTAAGCATTGGGAACTTTATAAACTATTAAGAAAAATTTTAACAATTTGTTTACAACGACGTATTTCCGACGGATTGCATAATTATTTACGTAGATTAATTGAAGAACATCACGAGCTATAACAACAGTTATTTGGAAAACTTAAGCCTAAACATCATAACTTGCTTCACTATCCTTCTATTATGGTGTTAGTAGGATCCCTTCGTAATCTTTGGACTATGCGGTTCGAAGGTAAACACCATTTCTTTAAAAAAGTAGCGAAAACTACAAGTAATCGTCGTAATTTATGCTTGACGTTAGCACTGAAGCAGCAGCATCATTTAAATCATTCTTTTAATAATGGGACTTTTCTTTTCTTTTATAGAAAATTTGGATTACAAATACTCTATGAAAAAAATTTCGAACCGATTGTTTCATAAAATAAGTGATACAATTAATTTTGAATTTTCAACAATTGCACGTATTTATATAAACAATATTACTTATCAAGTAGGTACTTACATTGTAGTAAAAATAGATGATATGCCAACTTTTGGTGTCATTGATGCTATAATGATTAAAAGTCATGAAATACCGATAAGCGCGAAAAGTTTTGAGTTAATTATTAGAATTTTTGAAACATTAGGAAGAGATGACCATACACAGTCATACGTCATGATACAATCTGATGAAAAATTTGAACTACATAATCTTAAAAATATAATTCATTATGAGTTACCTCATGTACCTCATGCATTTTCTAACCAAGAAATTTTCATTGTTTATGATGATTAATTTTAGATTTATACACTCATAATTATAAAGATTTTAAATGTAAAAATGTTTATTATTAATAAAGGATTCTAGTTTTTTGTACTCAATATTTTTGATTCTTGGAAATATTTTTTTTAGTAACCCACACAAGAACAATAGCTACTGTAAACAATAAAATTTTGTCATATCAACTACAAAATATTAGGAGAAATCATCTAATGCAGACAACTAAATGAACAAAGTTGCAGATGTAGTTACTCTTATTGTATTTGGTAGTTGTCATGAAGAAATTTTTTTAGTGATTGTAACTATAAAAAATATATTTGATGTCATATTTCACTATAAAATTTAGTGAATTTCTGGTTATGACAACTAAAAATTTTTTTCAGTGTAACTTCAGAAAAAAATATAAAGGAACAAAACCGAATGAGTTGTCAACGTAACACTGATGATTCGGTTGTCACAAAGGAGGTTCCTAAGTATCAACAATTGGTATTGCTTTGGGATGTCATTTCTTAATTCCATCTTAATTCATTCCTGTATTGGTATGTTGGATTTTAATTTATTTATTTCTACTTAAATCGTTCTTAAAATGATACCTAAAGCATTCAAAAAGGCCTCTTAATTAGGTATGCATATTTTAGTCTTAAATTGGAATGTAGGAGCTCACGTACCAAAAGAGTTAACACTGAAGTTAAGGAAGTGTTAAGAAAGTGTTAAGAAGGAGTTTAGTAGGAGTTGAAAAATAGCATACCTCGCTAAGAAGCATATAAAATATAAATTGCACTTCTTAATTCCTTCTATTGGAGTGCCCACATGGGCACACTTCATACTTAAATCATTCTTTAACAAGGAGCGTTGCCTCGTTTCAGGCTTTTTAACTCTTTAATTAGTACAGATAATCACTATTTGTCCTGCTTGGGTTGTAGTGACCGAAGTTTTTCTTTCAGTGTAATAATCTGTTGAAATTTGTAGGTTTCTTACGATCTTCTTGTCTTTATTGAATTTTTATATCAAAATTTAGGTATAGATACCGAAGCTGGATGAGCTGGATTTGTTATCAGGTGCCGATAACTCTCCGCAATCTACGGTGTCATTGAGTATAATTAACATTTGTGTGTATTCTCTCTACTGCAACTCTCTACTACTACTTCTTTCTACTGCTATCTAGCTAGATAACACTCTCGTGTTACTATCCCGTGAATTTGCTTCTCCAGAAGAATGTTAAAAACACAATTTATGCTTATTTTAAGCAAATTTTTTATGTTATCAAATTTTGGAAAATATATCGCAACGGTCATCGGTCGCTGTTTTTGAAAACGAAAAATGATTAATGACGGCATCTTTTTAAAACACAAGTCAAACATATATGATAAATCGGTATTTAAGGTTAAACACAAATCTTAAT
This sequence comes from Diogma glabrata, assembly GCA_963693315.1. Taxonomy (NCBI): domain Eukaryota; kingdom Metazoa; phylum Arthropoda; class Insecta; order Diptera; family Cylindrotomidae; genus Diogma; species Diogma glabrata. Next base: position 58,821 of record CAVNZG010000131.1, read on the forward strand.
TTCTTCATTTTCTATTTCACTTGTCACATAAACAAACCACACCAGCCAACAAATACTCATACCAACTGTCTCAATAAATTTCCTTTTAACAAACAAAATAGATTTAATAAATAAAAACAACATTTATGTCGGGACAGGAAAAATAACACATAAACAACATGAGAAATTAATTTTGTGCTCTTTAGTTTTGTTTTTTTGTTTTCAAACCAAAAGTGTTTGTAAATTGTAAATGAAAACGTTTTTAGGTAGATTTCATATAAAAATCTACCTGTTGCAATGTCCGTCATCTCGGAATTTCGGAAAAATTTTGATGCCAAACGACTGTATATGTAAAGCGGAGACGGAAAAACAAAAAAAAATTATATATATATATATATATATATATATATATATATATATATATATATATATATATATATATATATATATATATATATATATATATATATATATATATATATATATATATATATATATATATATATAATGTTTGATTAATCAAATGTTTTTTATTAATCAAATGTTTGATTAATAAAATATAAAATTTTAAACCCGGCTAAACAAGTTTATAATATGTATATATGAGCAATTTCACGAAGATTCAACAACATTTTGACTTGACCCCTTTTAATTTTGATTATTTTTTGTTTATAGATAGTCTTTGATAAATGAAAAATACAAGTTCTCTTGAAATTTTTTTTTTCGACCAGGGGTCTTCACAGGGTGCCCCTCAATTTTTGTTATTTTGTGATGTGAGTGCATTTTGACGAGCGATTGTAGGAAAACTACTCAATCGATTTTCATAAATGATATGTCGTTGAATAGGTATTAGAACAAAGTTTTTAAAAATGTACACTGTTAATTTTTTGAAATAATTTTTAACGGTGTAACATAAGAAAAAAATGGTGTAATTGAAAAAAAGATGGCATAGCCTTTTTTTTTTTTTTTTTTAACTACATTGAAGCTAATTTTATATCTAACCACTTGTGAAAGTTAAGGACTAGCTATATTTTTTGTTTTAGAGATAAAATTCGTTGTGCATATGACTGTCGGGAATCAGCTTTTTTGTTCTGAAGGAAAATTATAAAAATGGCGATTTTTAGATTCAGATTTTTTTTTTATGTTGAATATCAAATATTTTATTATTAAATGAACTTTTTAAAAAGCAATTTCAGTCAAGTTCAGCAAAATTTTGCGACATTTTGACTCGACCCTTTTTAATTTGGTTTATTTTGTTCTATATTTAAAAAAATTCTACTTGAAGCCATATTTTTCATTTATCAAAGGCTAACTATAAACTACCTAACCAAAGGCTATCTTAAAAACTTTGTTCTAATACCTATTCAACGACATATCATTTATGAAAATCGATTGAGTAGTTTTCCTACAATCGCTCGTCAAAATGCACTCACATCACAAAATAACAAAAATTGAGGAGCACCGTGTGAAGACCCCTGGTCGAAAAAAAATTTCTAAGAGAACTTGTATTTTTTATTTATCAAAGACTATCTATAAACAAAAAATAATCAAAATTAAAAGGGGTCAAGTCAAAACGTTGTTGAATCTTCGTGAAATTGCTCATATATATATTGTTGTATTTATTATTTAATCTTTTATGACTTTTATTTAATACTGCCGTCTTTATTGAATTACAATTAATTTATATAAAATCTTATAGCTAAATGTTACAGAGTGTAACATAATATAATGTTACACTTTGTACCATAATATCTACTTCATCTCCCTTTCATAAAACTTATTCTTTCTTATAAATCTAAATTAATTTTTTCTTTTAATATGTATTTTTTTTTTTTTTATTATTTACAAATCATTACAATTCAATTTGATTTCAATAGTATATTCCTTATTCTATTTTTATTATTTTTTTGAATAAATTCCACATTCTTATCTCCTTTATAATAATAATAATATAATTTCATTATAATAATAATATAATTTGAACACTTATAACGTTTTAATTTATAAGAGCAATAATAATAAAACAAAAAAATTAAATTAAATTAAATTAAATCTACAACAATTCTATTGTTATATGATAAATTGATATACATGTATATACTACGTATATAATAAATAGATAGATTATATCTATTGATATTGTAATCGATTTGGTTCTTTATAAATTCTGCCAAACTTTGAAGAAGTTACATTTTTTGGTTCAGAATTTATATTGTTATTTACAACTAAATTGGTTGTGTTTTGAACATTATCTTCTAAATTAGAATTCTGATCTAGTACATTGTTTTCATTTTCGATATTATCATCCAACTGTGACTCAATATTATGTTTATACCTGGGTGTTGTAAACGACTTTCTTAAATGCAGAGAGTTTCTTCGTAAAACACGATTTCTATTGTCTTTCAAAGTATATGATTTAGGAGTAAAATGCTTTGCCACAACAGTTGCAGGCTCCCAAATTTTACCTCGTTGAATAACAACTTTATCTCCTTGAGCGTAATTAATTTCTTTTTCTAGTTTTACATTTTTATTAAAATGTTTTTTATTCGCCTACATATTAAAGTGTTACTTTATTACTTTGATTTGCGTCTTTAAAGTATTACTTTTCAACTATTTATTTTGTTGTCATAGCTACGTCCAAAAAAGTAAAAAGCATTTGTATTTGTTTAAATTCTATGAAAAATAAAAATATTTATCAAAGCAACCCTTAAATTCAAAATTTCATTATCCAATTAAAATAGTTGTTATCATTTGTTGTCATAGCTACACAATAATTTGGAAAAAATAATAAATATTTTGTCAAAGGTTACTTGTTCCACATATTTTTATTTTAAAATTTATGCAAATTTATAATTTTAATTTAGAACAAACAAATTTTCTTAAAATATTTTGCTTGCGGCGAATAAAAAATAGTATATGATGCACGGACGTAAGCTATTTTGGACTTAATGTGGGTGCAAATCTCGGCTAGCGCCTCGATCTGCAAACTCCACATCCGTCCAAAATCTTTAGCTTTACGTCCTTGCATCATAATGTACTATTTCAGATTTTTGTGAATTATTTCTTAAAGCGTTATGAACATCTGTAATAATTTTAGGTTTCAATAATTCCTGTGACATTGGTAATCTGGTTTTAGTATGACGTGAAAGTAAAAGTTGAGTAGGAGAAATTCCTATAGAAGGAATTGGGGTGTTTCTGTACTCCAAAAGAGCTAGTTCAATATCAAAATTAGTTTCAAAACACTTTCTTAAGATTCTTTTCGAAATGTCAACAAATTTTTCCGCCATTCGCTCTAGGATAATATGGACTCGTGGTTATAATTTCAAAATTATATTGTTTACTAAAATCTCGAAATAAACTACTATTGTAAGGCATGTTATCTGCCACTAATACACTTGGAATACCGTGAGTTGAGAAAATTTTCTTGAATTCGTTTATTAGTTCGGTTGATGCTTTACCCTTTAATTTGATAATATCCAACCATTTAGAATAATAATCCCCAACGACTAAAAAGTATTTTCCTCCAAACTCTGCAATATCACTAAAAATTTTCTCATAAGGTAGTTTACGTATATCATGAGGTATCATGATTTGTTTTTTGTTTGATGCTCTAAATTTTTCACATATTTCGCATCTCGTTATCATTTTCTCTATATCTGTATCCATTGTTGGCCAGTAAAATAATGTTTTGGCCCGCAATTTGGTTTTAGTTATACCAAAATGAACTTCATGTAACACATCTAAAACAAATTTTCTTAAACTATGTGGGACTATAATTCTATCATTAAAATAAATTGCTCATTATTAACGAAAATTTCGTTTCTTTTGTTAAAATAAAATCTTAAATCTTCAGGGACCTTGGTTTTATCGGTAGGCCAACCATTACGGTATAATTGTATTAAACTACTCAAAGCAGGATCATCTGCAGTATGTTTTTGAAACATCTCTTCTTTTGCAGTGCTCATATTCAGAGTATGTACCATGACATTTAAACTGTCGTCTAAATCCGATTTGTCTTGGATATAATTTCTGGATAATAGATCGGCAATATGAATGTCCTTACCTGGAACATATTTAACTTCTATATCATAAATTAGAAGTTTTAGTTTAATACGTTGTAATCTAATTGAATTTATTTTATGAATTTCTTTCTTCATAATAGATGCAAGTGGCATGTGGTCTGAATGAACTTCTATGCGTCTACCATATATATAGTTATGGGATTTATTGCAAGCAAATGCAATCGCTAGAAATTTTTTTTCGATTTGCGCATATTTGAGTTCACTTTCGCTCAAACTTTTTGAAGCGTAACAAACTGGCCCTTCATTTTGTAATAAACAACTTCCCATACCACTCTGGGATGCATCAGTTTGTATAATAATTCTAGAGTTAGGATCAAAATTTCTTAAAACAGGTGCTTCACTTATATTTTTCTTTAATTTACTTAAAGATTCCCCATGGATTGGAAGCCACAGGAATGATACTTTTTTTTTCAAAAAGCTCCGAAGAGATGCAGTAATTTCTGCCATATGAGGAAGAAAATCACGGAGACAGTTAACAACTAGTAAAACTTTTTGAAGTTCTACTTTATTTTTCGGAATTAAAAGCTGTAAAATTGACTTAATTCGATCAGGGTCAGGACTTATTCCATCTTTTGAAAATATGTGTCCCAAATATTTGACACTATCCACACAAAACTGAATTTTATTTTTATTAAACTTAATATTATTTTTTATAGCCCTTTCTATTACAGTTTTTAAAACTGTATTATGCTCTTCTAAAGTTTCAGCTGATATTAAAATATCATCTATGTAGATAAAAACGCCTGGAATATCACCAAAATATTTGGTATTTAATTTTTGAAATAATTCCGGTGCTACATTTAGTCCAAATGGAAGACGATTGAATTTATAGCATCCGTAAGGTGTGCTAAAAGTACATAATTTACTACTTTCGTCTTCTAATTCCACCTGCCAAAACCCATCTTTTAGATCAAGAATTGAAAAAATTTTTTTGTTGATAAGTTGACCGTGAAGGTCTTCTAATGTTGGAATCATGAAACATTCCTTTTTCAAATTTTCATTTAATGCTTTTGGATCAAGACATAAACGAATGGAACCGTCTGTTTTTTCTACTATTATCAGATTGTTTACCCAATCTGTAGCATAATCAACCCTTTCTATGATATTATCCTTTAATAAACTATCTAATTTTTCTTTTAAAGGCACTTTCAATTTTAAAGGTATTCTTCGGGGTGAGCTTACACAAGAAATTGCGGTATTTTTTAGTTCTAACTTAATCTTGTCTGGAAATTTACCTAACCCCAAAAAAATTTCTTCATTTGCACTAATAAATTTTTCTTTTGTAGTCTCTATGAATTCAACTCTTTTTATAAGACCGATCTTAATACAAGATTGGAGACCTAATAAAGGCTTAGAATCAACATCGATAATAAAAAAATTTTCTAAAAAGAAGTTTCCTCTAACTTCTATATGAAAGGTTACAGTTCCTAATGGATTTATTTTAAAACCTCCAAATGAAGTTAGTTTTACATCTACCGGTTTTAAACAACAATTTTTTTTGATTTTATTAAAACATTTTAACGGCAAAACATTTACGTCAGCTCCAGTATCTATTTTGAAAACAATGACTATATCATTTATTTTAATGTTTTCAACACACAAATCCTTGCAATTTATATTTTCATTTGAGTTAAAATTATCTAATGAATTAATAAATAATATATTACTATTATCATCATGATCATTCTTATCTTCAATATTTAATTCTTCGATTTTTTTTTGATTTAAATTTTTTATGTTGATGCGACAAACGTTTGAGAAATGATTAATTTTTCCACATCTTAAACATGTTTTACCGTACGCCGGACAGTTAAAATAATCATTATGATATCCACATTTTGAACAATTTTTTTTTATATTAACTTTATTTCTCGTTTGATTAAAATTATTAAACTTTTTTTATCACTAAAACAATAATCTATTTTTAATATACCTGGTTTTTTGTTGTATTTCTTTTGTCTGCTGCTCTGTTATCTCGGATATGCGGCATGTTTCAATAGTTTTCTCCAGTGTAACACCGTCCATTTTTAATAGCCTTTCGTGTAAAGACTCATCCAGAACTCCTAGTACTAGTAACTAGACGATCCCGCAGCATTTCTTTTTCGTCTTTAAATTCACAATTTTTAATTAATTTTGGCAGCTCACTTGTGAAATGGTCAAAACTCTCACCTTCTTGTTGATTGCGGGTATAAAACAAATATCTTTCAAACAATATATTTTTTTTTGGATTGCAGTTCTCCTTGAATTTCGCAATTACAACTTTGATGTCATCTTTCTCCTTATCAGCAAAATCAAAAGAATTGTAAAGCTCTACGGCTTCTTCGCCCATCATTTCACAATTATATTTTATATTTAATTAGTATTTGATAAACACAATTTGTGAAATTATCAATTGCGCCATGTTATATTTATTATTTAATCTTTTATGACTTTTATTTAATACTGCCGTCTTTATTAAATTACAATTAATTTATATAAAATCTTATAGCTAAATGTTACAGAGTGTAACATAATATAATGTTACACTTTGTACCATAATATCTACTTCATATATACATATATATATATATATATATATATATATATATATATATATATATATATATATATATATATATATATATATATATATATATATATATATATATATATATATATATATATATATATATGTATATATATATATATATATATATATATATATATATTAGACTGGTCGTTAAAAACTAAATTTTCCGAGACGCCCCCTAGAAAAATTCTTTGTGGTCAAAAAACCAGAATGGCATTATTTTTTTTTTTTTTAAGCCAAAAGAACACGTGCCGCAAAATCATCGAAGTTTATTTTTTGATAAAATTGTTAATATCTCATAAAATATGCAGATGTCAAAAAAAATCACATAATCTTTTTTGTAGGAAATTTAATTCTCTACAAAAAAGGTCCAAGTCATTTTTTTCCTAAAACCTATATTTCTGATGATATTTTGAAATAAAACTCTAAATTCTTCGAAACTCGTAAAACCAAATGATGAAAAGTTCGACGAAAAAGTACTAATTTTGATTTTTTTTGTCACGATTATTTTTTTATACATTTCATTCTATAGCATAAGAAGAAAATTAGGACTTTTTCGTCATATTTATTTTTTATGTTTTTTAAAAATTACGAAAACTTACAAGTTCATTTTCAAAATATCATGAGAACTATACGTTTTCGGGAAAAAATGACTTGAACCTTTTCTGAAGAAAATTAAATTTCCTACAAAAATGATTAAATGATTTTTTTTTGACATCCGCATATTTTATGAGATATTTGAAAAAATCTACGAATTTTTCAAAAAATCAACTTCGACGATTTTGCGGCACGTGTTCTTTTGATTTAAAAAAAAAAAAAAATAGTGCCATTGTGGTTTTTTGACCACAAAGAATTTTTCTAGGGGGCGTCTCGGAAAATTTAGTTTTTAACGACCAGTCTAATATATATATATATATATATATATATATATATATATATATATATATATATATACATATATATATATATATATATATATATATATATATATATATATATATATATATATATATATATATATATATATATATATATATATATATATATATATACATATATACATATATAGATATATATATATATATATATATATATATATATATATATATATATATATATATATATATATATATATATATATATATATATTATATATATATATATATTTATATATATATATATATATATATATATATATATATATATATATATATATATATATATATATATATATATATATATATATATATATATATATATATATATATATATATATATATATATATATATATATATATGAGCAATTTCACGAAGATTCAACAACGTTTTGACTTGACCTCTTTTAATTTTGATTATTTTTTGTTTATAGATAGTCTTTGATAAATAAAAAATACAAGTTCTCTTAGAATTTTTTAGATGGCATAGCCTTTTTTTTTTAAAACTAAATTGAAGCTTATTTTATATCTAACAACTTGTGAAAGTTTAGGACTAGCATCATTTTTTGTTTTAGAGATAAAATTCGTTGTGCATATGACTGTCGGGAATCAGTTTTTTTTGTTCTGAAGGAAAATTATAAAAATGGCGATTTTTTGATTCAGATTTTTTTTATGTTAAAAATCAAATATTTTATTATTAAATGAACTTTTTAAAAAGCAATTTCAGTCAAGTTCAGCAAAATTTTGCGACATTTTGACTCGACCCTTTTTAATTTGGTTTATTTTTAGTTTATAGATAGCCTTTGATAAATGAAAAATACGGCTTCAAGTAGAATTTTTTTAAATATAGACCAAAATAAACCAAATTAAAAAGGGTCGAGTCAAAATATCGCAAAATTTTGCTGAACTTGACTGAAATTGCTTTTTAAAAAGTTCATTTAATAATAAAATATTTGATATTCAACATAAAAAAAAAATCTGAATCTAAAAATCGCCATTTTTATAATTTTCCTTCAGAACAAAAAAAAACTGATTCCCGACAGTCATATGCACAACGAATTTTATCTCTAAAATAAAAAATGATGCTAGTCCTTAACTTTAACAAGTTGTTAGATATAAAATAAGCTTCAATTAAGTTAAAAAAAAAAAGGCTATGCCATCTTTTTTTCAATTACACCAGTTTTTTCTTATGTTACACCGTTAAAAGTTATTTCAAAAAATTAACAGTGTACATTTTTAAAAACTTTGTTCTAATACCTATTCAATAATGATAATAATATAATTTCATTATAATAATAATATAATTTGAACACTTATAACGTTTTAATTTATAAGAGCAATAATAATAAAACAAAAAAATTAAATTAAATTAAATTAAATCTACAACAATTCTATTGTTATATGATAAATTGATATACATGTATATACTACGTATATAATAAATAGATAGATTATATCTATTGATATTGTAATCGATTTGGTTCTTTATAAATTCTGCCAAACTTTGAAGAAGTTACATTTTTTGGTTCAGAATTTATATTGTTATTTACAACTAAATTGGTTGTGTTTTGAACATTATCTTCTAAATTAGAATTCTGATCTAGTACATTGTTTTCATTTTCGAAATTATCATCCAACTGTGACTCAATATTATGTTTATACCTGGGTGTTGTAAACGACTTTCTTAAATGCAGAGAGTTTCTTCGTAAAACACGATTTCTATTGTCTTTCAAAGTATATGATCTAGGAGTAAAATGCTTTGCCACAACAGTTGCAGGCTCCCAAATTTTACCTCGTTGAATAACAACTTTATCTCCTTGAGCGTAATTAATTTCTTTTTCTAGTTTTACATTTTTATTAAAATGTTTTTCAGATTTTTGTGAATTATTTCTTAAAGCGTTATGAACATCTGTAATAATTTTAGGTTTCAATAATTCCTGTGACATTGGTAATCTGGTTTTAGTATGACGTGAAAGTAAAAGTTGAGCAGGAGAAATTCCTATAGAAGGAATTGGGGTGTTTCTGTACTCCAAAAGAGCTAGTTCAATATCAAAGTTAATTTCAAAACACTTTCTTAAGATTCTTTTCGAAATGTCAACAAATTTTTCCGCCATTCCGTTTGCTCTAGGATAATATTGACTCGTGGTTATAATTTCAAAATTATATTGTTTACTAAAATCTCGAAATAAACTACTATTGTAAGGCATGTTATCTGCATATATAATAAATATATAAATCTATATATATATATATATATATATATATATATATATATATATATATATATATATATATATATATATATATATATATATATATATATATATATATATATATATATATATATATATATATATATATATATATATATATATATATATATATATATATATATATATATATATATATATATATATATATATTATATATATATATATATATATATATATATATATATATATATATATATATATATATATATATATATATATATATATATATATATATATATATATATATATATATATATATATATATATATATATTAATCATAAAAGTTTGGAAGTATCTCTCAGGATTAAGGAAAAATCCAACCGATCCGCTATTAGCAATGATTTTCAATTTAATTTTCGTAAAGTACAAAATAATTTTTCAACATATTTAACAAACATTGATTGGTCGTCTGAATTTCAACATAAAAATATCAATGATTGTCTTGATATTTTTTATGAATTGCTCACAATTGGATTTGAAAAATTTGTACCATTCGAAAAAACTATTTCTACAAAATATCCCCCTTGGTATGATAATATACTGATTAATCTCAAAAATAAAAAAAACAAAGCATACCGCAACATGCTTAACAAAAGAACAAAAAGAGAACTCTAAGATCTTCAATGAACATTCTAGTGAATTTACAAGTTACTATAATTCCAAATTCGATAAGTATATTGAGAATTTACAAACAAAAATTAAATCGAATCCGAAACACTTTTGGAATTATTTTCGATCTAAAAGAGAATCGCGTATACTTCCTAAAACTATGACTTTAGATGATACTCATTCTTCGGATGATCAAACAATTTCTAATATGTTTGCAGGCTTTTTTCAATCCGTTTATAAAGGAGAAGATATTAACCAGCACAATTTTTCTGAAAATGTCTTGGACCAAAACAATATATTTATCGATACACCCACTATAACTGAGGAAACAATTATTGAATCTCTTAATAACCTTAAAGATGGATGTGGTCCTGACGGAATACCATCCTATCTTCTAAAACGTTTTAAGGACGAACTAGCGTTGCCATTATCGCTATTATTTAATAAGTCACTCATTTCTCATACTTTTCCGGATAAATGGAAAATTTCTAAAATCACACATATTTTCAAATCGGGTTGCAGGAATGATATAAAGTGTTATAGAGGGTTCTCTTCTGCATCGATAATACCTAAATTGTTCGAAGTAATTATGTGTAATACATTCAAAGAAAGAATAACAAGTTCCATTTCCATAAATCAGCACGGTTTTCTACCTGGCAGATCAACGACAACTAATTTGGTGGAGTTTACAAATTTTACCATAAAAGCAATTGAGCAGCATAAACAAGTAGATACAATTCATACGGATTTTAAAAAAGCCTTTGACTCTTGTAGTCACCTAAAAACATTAGACGCTCTATATGAATTCGGATTTTCGAAACGCTTTGTGCTGTGGATAAAATCATACCTATCCAATCGGAGCCAGTACGTATGTATTAATGGCAAATACTCGGATAACATCAAGGTAACATCTGGGGTTCCTCAAGGCTCACATCTTGGACCTTGGTTTTTTATTTGTTTAATTGACGGAATAGCCAAAATAGTAGGTAACTCTCAGGTACTTATTTACGCTGATGATATGAAAATTTTTAAAGTTATTAACACGATTGAAGACTGTATTCTGCTTCAAGAAGATATTAGTCATATTAGTGACTGGTGTAACAAAATGAAGTTGGATCTGAATATTTATAAATGCAAAGTCATAAGTTATTATAGAAAGTGTAATCCTATTATTTTCAGCTACGGTATCAATAATATCCAACTAGCCCAAATTTGTGAAGTTAGAGATCTAGGTATAACCTTTACTCAAAACCTAACTTTCAATAAGCACATGGATATCACCATAGCCAAAGCTAATCAAATGCTAGGATTTCTTAAACGTTGGACCAATGACATAAAAGATATTGATTGCATAATAACATTGTATTTTGCTTATGTTCGTTCTCAAATAGAGTATGCTATTCAAGTGTGGAATCCTTACTATGAAGTGCATATTAAAAGATTAGAAAAAGTTCAAAAAAAGTTTCTAGTCTTTCTTCACTACAAGAATGGAGGAAGATATGATCCCAGTATCCCATATCATGAAAACCTCGCACTACTTCCATCCTATTTGGAAAAATGCCACACATTCAACATTCTTAATCTCGATGATAGAAGAAAACTTCTATCATCCTGCTTTTTAGCAAACATCATAAACGGAAATATGAGTTCTCCTTACATTCTTGAGAATATATCATTCAATGTCCCGGCTAAAACCTTACGTAAGCATGATTTCTTAAATATTCAATTTCACAGAACTAACTATGGTATGCATGAACCAATTAATGCCATGGCTTCCACTTTTAATGAAATCTCCGATCTGTTTGACTTCGATATAAATAAATCAAATTTAAAAAACATTATTAAAAAACACTACCTGCAATTAAACAACCCTTGACAATTTCGTTCTGAATACCTTTTTAGATTATATTTTAAGTCAACTTTATAAGTAATTTATAATTTATCTGTATATTAATTTTATACTTTTGTATTTTTAT
>CAVNZG010000132.1:0-20351 GCA_963693315.1 Diogma glabrata
GCGAAATTCTAAAAAAAATTGCATTATTTCTTAAATTAGGTGTTCTTTCAAATGACACCCCACTCGCTTGGTTCAAAAAAAGTTTTTTTTACCCTCCCTACACCCATCCCCTAAACACACAGAAATATAATTATTTGAGAGTTCGCTATGATTTCCGTTCAAAATATAGCAAACTTCCAGTCTCTTTGAATTTTTAAAATTTTTTTTGTCAATAAGTGTCAAAACGTAGGTGGGGGAGGGAGGGGGGAGGCGGTCTGAAATTTGAACTTTTATGACAAGTACTCAAAAACTGTGCATCGCAAAATTCTAAACAAAATTGCAATGCCTCTTAAATTAGGTGCTCTTTCAAATGACACCCCACGCTTTTGGGTCAAAAAAGTGTTTTTTCACCCTTCCCCACCCCAATCGGTAAAAAGCACTAAAATATAATTATTTGAGACTTCACTATAATTTTCGTTTATAGTTTATTAAACTTCCTGTCTGTGAGTTTTTTCAAATTTTTCTGTCAATTAAGGTTTTAAATGATGTTTTTACCCCTTCTCATTCCCACCCCTTTAATAAATATAGTTATGAGTATTTGCCACTTATCTATATTTTTCATTAAAAACCTACTAATTTTTCTATTATTCCAAATAAATTTTAAGACATGGGATGAAGTAGGGTCGGAGTTAATCGGGGCAATAAAACATAGAGAAAACCTAATTTTTCAAAATCCTACAAAAAATGGTGGGATGTAAATCGTAACATCGTAACTCTGTAAAACAAACGAACACAACTTTATTTATTTTTTAACCTGCCATCTTGTGTGGATAGGTTAGTTTTATAAGCACCTCAAAGCAGGGAAAGGAACCGAACCCGAACATGAACCCAAATGGGTTTAGGTTCGGTCTTTTTTTAAACCATGAACCCGAACCCGAGCCCGAATCCAAATTTCATCAGGTTCGGGTTTATAAATAAATATAAAAAAAATATTTTCCTACGCAACTAAGCGTAGAGAGGCTTTTTCAGCTTTGAAATTTGTATTGTCACCACAAAGATCAAATTTCAAAGAAGAAAATTTAAAAAGTATTTTGATTATTAAATTAAATGAGAATTTTTTTTAAAAATAAGTAAGTTTTTTGACAAATAAATAAAATATATTGTACTCTCTTTCTAAATTTTGAACCTTAACCTGAACCCTGAACTGAACCTGAACCTGAACTTTCTATTTTTATTAACCAGAACCTGAACCTGAATCCAATTTTTTCAGGGTTTCAGTCCCTGCCTCAAAGGTCCGTAGGATTAATTATTTACGAGATAATCGAAATAATTTGAAAAGCACGTTGTACTCTCACCAATACGGTTCGTTATAAAAAACGGAACCCTAAAAAATACGACAGAAAATGAAATTAAAATTGAAGCAAGAAATTGTAATGTTAAGTCGAACGTTTGTTGTTCGGAGGAAAGTTCGTTTTTTTATGAAAATGTGATGAAATACTTTATTTAATTATGTATTGTCCACTCTAGTCCAACACATTTTGCCATCTTTCTCGTAGTCTTTTGATTCCTAATCTTTACTATTAAAAACTGATCTAGGTGATTTTAATCTCCTCATTTGAAATAAAGGTTTTAGGTCCAAAAAATTTTGTTGATACCGGAACAATTAATAAATAGAAGGTGCCAAATCTGGAGAATATGGTGAGACTATCGCAAACTCATTTACATTGGATACTTTGATGAACGTTTCATATTCTCTCGTGATATATGCAAGACATAATTGTTACTATTAAGGCAGATCAAAAACAAAATAATAAATTGATTTCGAAATTTCTTTGGATGTTTTGCTGTTGATTTTTTTATTTTGATATAGAGTAAAAACTGAAATAGGATAATAAGCTGTTTTTATAGATTTATTTTTTAATACAGTTTCGATCCTTAAATTAGAGCAAGAATCGAAATAGGGCCGATCGTTACAATCTATTTTGTAAAAATAAAATCTTTAATTTATTAAATACAATTTTATAATAATTACACTATTAAAACATTCAATGAATAATTCAGGTGGCTTCAACCCACAGATGTTTAAAAAAAGCGTTAATCTACACCTTAGAACGCCAGTTGTTGTGGGACTCAGGTCTAGACCTAGGTCTTAAAAGGTATTTATGTGTTGTTGTGACACATATTCTAAACCCTATTACACAACACATTTTATTAAAAAAAAAAAAAATTAATTACGTGTATTATCTAATATCTTTAAATAAAATATAGATACTTATTCACAAGATCAATGATTTATTAAATGTCTTGAATGTCTAGATTAATTCTTAAATATTTTTGCATGGCAAATTACTTCAGGCTTTAGTCACTGGTGCACAAAAGGGTTTCGGCACGATAAAAGGTGGTATTGTAGCCTTTCGTGTTAGAATGTCAACATCTTAATTACCTACGGTGACCTGCACAAAGCTTGTTTAACTTGCCTACACTGTCTCCAACTATTTTTATTGACACGCATTTTGTGTCTCTAAGGCTGCTTCGCTTTCCAACACGATGGCAATCCTATTGTTCTGATAATTTCTTCTCCAATTTAAATTTGCAATAAAGACCCTGGAGTAGACGCACATTCAAAGTATTAAAGGTATCATCAAAGTATTTGATTCTTGATCAAAATTCTACTGCACCAACCCATTATTTGGTTTTTGAAGCATACGGGTACCATTTGATAAGATGATTACTCAGTTGGTAAGAAGTTGTGTCACAACTACACTCTGCTTTGTTGCTCCTTATCGATTAGCATTTCCTCCCGAAATTGAATTGCTCAGTCAAACCATCTCTAGCTAACTCAAGTAAGGGGTTTTCTCTGGAAAATCTTTCTCGATGTTAGGACTCGACAATATTTCCCTTTGCCATACCTTCCATGCTAAACCTCATATACTAATTTGAAAATAAAGAAGGACCAGTCAGCATACAAAACGAAAATACTGATCCGTTGTTCGATTAAACTCAAACTTCAGCACTGTGTCAAATTTTTTTCACTTTTCAGTTTATATGTAATTCAAAAAGAATTTGTAACAACTTTTTTTGGATTTAGATTTTGAATGTGGTGTTATTCCAAGCCGCGTTGTTCGATTAATTTCAAGCTGCAGATCAAACATGCAGCTGCATGTTTTGGTCTCAAATTTTAGATTTTATGTCATTCGCCAAAATTTATGCCAACCAATTTGTCTGTATTTTAAAAAGGAAAGGTTAGCTCATTCATATTGTGCTAGTTTAAAATATGCTGGGAGTAACCTCGGCATACCCATGTATCCAAAATTAATCAAAATAAGATGAGAACTGCATCAAACTGACCATACTACACCGTTAAAACTCCAGCAATCGCAAATTTGTGATACAAAACAAATATATCCAAATAATATGCTGTCATTTCTAGATGCGTTGTATAATTAAACTCAAGCAGAAGCTACATGGTTTGATCTCACGTTCCATTTTATATGTCGTTAGCCTAGATTCTTCTGGATTTTGACAAGCATCCTTCCTATTTCGCAAGTTTCGCAAGTACCCAAATGCGTTGTTCGAGAATAACCTCAAGCTCCAGCACGGGGTATAATTTAGCTTCACCTTTCAGTTTGTATGTCATTCTGGTTGTTGCACGTAATATTATTCAATGCAAAAAATAGACATTTTTTATACAACAAGCTTTATATTATAATGAAAACTGCACTATATTTTATTCCAAGTTAAATATTAATGCAAAGAACATTAATTTAACTGTGTGGAAATTAATTAGCATTGTAAGACAGAAAATCAAAAACGAAAATTGACAAATGACAATTGCATACTTTGAAATTGTACTGCAGTTGTGTAACTTCTGAGAGATGTATGTTTGCAATTGATTGTCTGTAATTTGAAATAAATAAATAAACGTAGTTTTTTGTACGGATGCCACGAAGTTTTTAATCGACGAAGCGCTTTTATAGAAAGCAACGGGTACCACACTAATAAATTAAATTCTTCAGTATCACGAATAGACAACTGAATGTGCATTGTAATTAAAGATTTCATTAACTAAGTGAAAGTTCGCAAATGTAAAAAATATAAACTTTTACCAAGCTGTTTTCTTAACAAAAAAGTCAATTCAGATGATATTCACATGTAGAAATCAATGTGGCTATACGTAAGAGAAGGTCAATAAATTATTAATTATTTTTAGATATTTTGTATTTTGTGTATTATTATTTATTAAAATTGAAATAATGTTTGAACGAGATCATATGAAGATCATACTCGTACAGTAATTGAAGATAAAATCAACTTTTTGTGACTTGGAATTTTTGAAAGTATTATTTTATGTAAAAGCCGGACGTTGATAGTGTTGAAAGCATTTATTTATTTTAAGAAATCCATTATTGCTAACTATGGGAGTTCAATTGGAAATAAAAGTAATGGTGAGAACTGGAACAACAGAGTGGTTCTAGTCGGATATGGAATGAGAAATTGTCAGTTTTTGCTTGATTGATTTAACACCAATAAATTCATTAAACTAAACTAAACTAGATTCAATATAACTCTATATATGCGCTTTAATAATTGAGCAAGATAATGCGTTGCATGATCAAGGAATTTGACGCTCACTAGATTATTGGCAATTATTGGCAATAAAATTATTTTGTATCTGCAAATTTTAAAACAAATTTGCTCTTCATCTCTTATTTTTATGTTTATTTCTTCCACTCTAAATCTAATACTTTCAAAAATTCCAAGTCACAAAAGCAGTTCAGTATAGTCCTATGTCATATTTTATTATGTGATGGGTTTATTGTTTAGTTACCTTTCTTTAAAAAACAAAACATTCTCGCTAAACCGGCTGATACATGTATCACATCCAGGTTTGGCACTACCAACCTCTAATTAGATATGCACTGTGTCAAATAACTGAACATATCTAAGATACAGTGGGAGGTGTTAAGACCACATCAGTTTAATTGCACAAAATGACTTAATGACTGAGCAAAAGTTTTTATTGAAACTAGTCACACATAAGAATTGAAAGCAGAGGTACATCTCAAGACTTGTTCCTGCTACTATTAAACTCGCACATCAACCGTTTACTTAGAGGGCAGTTTTTGTATACTATATTAATATAATTCTTCAATTCAATTTTTGTATTATATATCAACATAATTCTAAACTACATTCAAAATCATCTTAACAGTGATTTAAACTTGACTCGAAACATGCAGGCTAGGAATAAAACCATTCTTAATGGTCTTAACTGTTTCTTTTCCTCAGGCCATACAATCGCCATGATTAGCTAATTTATTTTGAATGGGAGACGAGCAAACAAAATGCCTAGCTACCGATCTGAGTACAGGAACCCTGTAGTTGTATTCCAACTATCAGATAGCAAGCAATTATATCAAGGATAGTTGTAACTTTATGCAAAAAATCATGTTTTAAAAATGAGGACTAAAAAATGCAAAGAAAGTCCTCTGCGGTTGCACCGAAAAATGAGGACTCAAAAATGCAAAGAAAGCACCATTTCATAATTTCGATCTCATTTTCATACCGTGAATTTAAATTGTTTGTTTCAGTTTTGATATTATTTAATTTTTCGGAAATCCATAAATCAACTTTACCAAAAAAATTCAACTATTTCAATTCATTTGATTTTGTTTTGTAATTGATCGGGTTCGTTGACTTTCTTTTATGTGTAACTCAAAATTTTAAACGTATATTTTTAATAAATGTAATCGTAAATTGATTAGAAACATTTTGTTTTACATGTTTTATTGTTAGTTTTTAATTAAACATATAATAATATAAATTAAGTAAAATTTAAACATTATCTTACTCTCAATGCCCTCGTAAAGAAACAGTATATTACATGCCTAGCGCTGTAAATAGCATTTTACATGCGAGGGAAAATACTGCGCACGAGACGCGTAGCGGCGAGTGCAGTACCTTAACGAGCATGGAAAATGGTTTGCAGCTCGAGGTTTGTTATATACTTTTTCTACGACTTTATTTTAATGCCCAAACGCGTATAATTACTTGAAAAAATGAACTACTAATTATAAATTAAATGCAAATAGTTTACAAATTGTGATAGGCAAGTTGCATTATTCTGTGTCAAAATGAATTGAAATATTTAATTTTTAAAAATCAAATTTTTCTTTAATTAAAAACTTTTCTTTTTATTAAATATGTTAGGTAACATATATATGAAAATACATTACGTAACACTTTTTTTCTCATTACGTTACACTTTTTGTAATAATCAGTTTACATGTCATGGATAGTGTGATGTAATTGATAATTTACTGTGATAGGAGTAGAAAAAAGACATTTTTGTACGAGCAAACCGTAAAATGCACTTTTACGATTCAAAAATTGTTCGTAAAGCAGGTCATTTTTTCCTATTAAAATAACAATGCCAAAATTGAAATAACAATGCCTAAAATTTAAATAACAATGCCTAAAGTTATTATTATTACTATTATTTCGAAAAACTACTTGGATAAAATAATTTTCTAAAAAAATATTTTACTATTTTGTGTAAATATATGTATGTATTTTTATTTATGCAAATAATACAGAATCTTACTCGTACAAAAAATCTTGTATGCAATTCGGGCATATGTTCTATATGTAGCGTTCTCGGGTAACGCCTCGAGCAACAATTTCACTCTCAAGCGGAAAAGGCATACTTTAGGCCCTTAATGCATAAATAGCTATTAAATAAATTAATATAGAAATTTAAAAAAAAAATTGGTTGCTATAGAAATTTAGGAAAATAATTATCAAACGAAAAACTACTTGGATTAAATAATTTTCCCAACAAGTATTTAACTATTTTGTGTAAGTATATGTATTTTTATTTATGCAAATAATACAGAATATTACTCGTACAAAAAATCTTGTATGTAATTCGGGCAAAAAAGATACTTTATATAATACATAATAATACTTAATATAATACTTTAGATAATACATAAATAGCTATTAATAAATACAAATTTCAAATATTAACACTTTTCTCATTAAACATTTTGAGACCATATGTAAACTCACTATAAAATATAAATGATTTCTAAAGTAAAATCTCCAGTAAACTGCATATAATCAAATTGAAATAGTTGATTACTGGTAATTTGCAAAAGTGTAGTATAATTTGTTTGTCGGCATTGTAAAATTAAAAGACAATGATGAAATGGTAGTAGATGTGATTGGCGACATAAGTTAAAATGAATCAAAGTTCAACACCCACCACAACTGAGTGCCGCGGCATTTCTGTGTGATGGTGAATGTGAAACCTAATGAAACTGGCCTATAGACGCGGGTTACGTTTAGTTTGAGAATACTGCTTCGAGGAGAAAGATGTAGATGCACATAATGAGAAATGGCCCAAACGAAACTTTATGATAATCATTAGGATCTGTACTAAACTGAACTGTCAAAGGTTTTAGCAACCAATATCAACGAATCGAGCAGATAAACTAATATGGTTGTGGTGGGTGTTATTAGTGTCATACTATTATTATTATAATAATAATATGACACTATTAACACCCACCACAACCATATTAATGTATCTGCTCGATTCGTTGTAATGGGTTGCTAAAACCTTTGAATGTTCAGTTGAGTACAGATCCTAATAATTATCACCACAAAGTTTCGTTTGGGCCATTTCTCATTATGCGTGTTATTAGTGTCATATTCGTAATGAACACTAGTGGAATCATTTTCAGGAACATTAGATGAATTGCGTGTCTTGATATTAATATCCGACTGACTGCAGTTTGTGGGTTCGATTATGCCTTTCCTCAGCCCATCACAAATGCTTAATCGTACGCAAAAGTTTCACAATAAAGACGGATTTAAATGAGTAAAGAAAAGAGACTCTGACGACCCCAAAGTCGGAGGAACCAAGACTATCAATATAATTATTTAAAATTAAAATGTTTCATTCACCCCTATTATTTGAATTTCATGAAACTTTTCGTGCTAGCCAAGCATAGTAAATAACATATAGTAATTAGTCTAATAAAACCACCAATCGTTGCGCCAATGTACAGGCGATTGTTGAGCAATAAGAATAAAATAATACAATAACAATCGCCAATGGTTGAATATGAATAATAATTAATCAATATAATAGAAATTGTTGCGCCAATAGTACCGGCGAATGTTGAATATGAACAACAAATCAAAATAATAGTAATCGTTACGCCAATGGTACAGGCGATTGTTGAATATGAATAACAAAACAATACAATAGTAACCGTTGCGACAGTTGTACCGGCGAGAGTTGAAGATGAATAACAAAATAATAAAATAGTATTGATTGTTGAATATGAATAATAATCGATACAATAGTAATCGTTACATTTTTGAATACGAATAATAATAAATCAATATAATAGATATCGTTGCGCCAATGCCACAGGGGATTGATTGATCAACAATATCAATAATGTAACATATCAAAATTCGTTGCACCAATCCACTGCGATTGTTGAACAACATTAATATATCAATATGATAGCCAATTGTTGCGCCAAAATCACAGGCGATTGTAAAACACTGTTAAGTGATAAGGTCATAAAACACCCAAAAATATCGAGTACCATGTACTCATTACAAGAATTATCAAAACTGATGCAAAACTTTTCCTTCTATTAGATGTTACAAAAAATTAAAGTATGTATAGAAATAAAAGTATTCAATATGTCGTTCCCTTTAGTTTCGTTATTTCATTGTCAAAATAGGAAACATGATAAAAACAAGATGACTAACTGTAATTCTATTCATACACTTAAAATTCGACTAATAACAAATATAAAAAAAAACATAAATATCCAAACCAGATCAGGCAACCCTACTAGAACCGTACCAGGACCAGATCATTTAGAATAGGAATTTTACAACAACATACATTACAAAATCTCCTATTTTTGTATAAAAGTTTATAAAAATATCTAAAAAAAATCTAACTGTATACTAACCTTTATGTCCTGAGGCTCTGAGTGTAAGCTACCAGGCGGGTCGTAGGTGGTGGATAGCGTAACTCCTGTTCCGATATTATTGTTTTCTAACAATACGATCGCGTACAGGGTAGATCCCGAATATCAAATAGGGACCCCGAACCATACACTCTCACTTAATCCAGTGGTGTGGTAGCCGTGCCGAGGTGATCGATTGGCTGATGGTGATCTTCATCAGTCGCTAACGGCTCAGAGCTCGGTCTACCCCTGCAGTATTGTGACTTAATCAAGTAAGGCGGCCCTGCTTGACTTGATCTTCTTTCCGACCACTATATTACATGCATTATGGGTAAATCAAACAAATAAAATAAAAACAAAAACACAAACACACAAACTACACATAACAGCACCACAACGTCCAAAAAACACAACAAAAAACCAAAGGAACATTCTATGGACGGTAACACGTCCACATTAAACGTTCCAAAATCAGGAAGAAACTCCACCTCTACTCCGGAGGCTTGTGAAAATCTTCGGGTCGTGTCACACATTCCTCTTGGAGATTTAAACAAGTCTCTGGAAAGTCTCCATCTGGGGCAGTCAGAATCGGAGGTCAGCAAATCTTCGGCGATGCAGGCTGTCGAGACCACTGTAACAGTTGGCAGAAAGAGGAAGAGAAAAACGTTTGTGGTTCAGTGAGGAGAAAAAAGAAGAAATCTAAGGCTGACTCCTCACTGCGAACGGAAATTGCATAGCAGGCCACTACATCTAGCGGTCTCTCTGCAACAATACCTCCCTTGGACACGAGGTCTGAGATGATAGAAAAGATTCGTCTACCGATCACCTCGGTCCCGCATCGTAAGGCGAGCCTTTGTATTCCATCGAAGTCGACGACAACGACGGATTCGAACAAGGTTGCATCAAGCTTTGCTAGTGCAGCTAAGAGATGGCTAGTTGGAATTGTTGAATCTGACAATGGAACTATCAGCCAGGAACAAAGCAATTTGATCCAGCAACGCCTGTTTGAAGATATGTTGAAACAAACAGGAACTCTGCCAACCTTTGATGGGGCGTCGTTGAAAGAAAGAAAACTCCATTTCCGATGCTCAAACGACTTCTCATTGAACTGGTTGGTGGAGGAAATTATAGGTTGCATTCCATGGGAAGGAGCGAGGCTTTCAGCAATGAAGCTGTGTGATCTCCCTAAGATGCACCTGGTCAAAATTTGGATTCCAGGTCGTAGACAATCTGAGACGGCTTTATTGGGTGGTCTTGGACGTCAAAATGGCTTGGACAATTCCAAATGGGGGATCCGATCGTACAGGGGGCAAAATTTGGCTAAGGATAAAACCTTTGTCGAAGGAAACCTCTTGTACATTCTTTTCGATGAAGATAGTGCGAAAGCAATATCTAATCGGAAAGCGAAACTTTTCTTCATGTGCGGTTCAGTAGATGTTAAGTTAATTGGATCACACTTGGAGACATAAGCGAATATCACTGTTATGATGGCAGTGGATAAGCTTGAGTTTCGACAAATCCATCTGCAACATAGCATAAGTGGGTCATATAATCTCATGACTTCACTTGGTAAAAAGTTACAGACAAAAATATTAATAATTCAAGAGCCCTACATAATTAAAAACAGAGTAGCTGGTCTTTCATTGAAGGGCTGGAACATTCTGTATAAAGGAGGTCCTGACAAAACCAGAACCTGCATAGTATCACACCAAAGTCTTGATATGCATCTTCTGGCTGAGTTATCCTCAGGTGATTTAACCGTAGGAATGCTCAGTTATGGAACAGCTACGGAAAAAGGCGGATACTCATTGTGTCTGCCTATCTTCCGTACGACTCCATTAGTCCACTGCCAACGCTGGAATTGGTGCGCGTGGTTGACTTTGCCAAGCATAAAAACCTGGATATCATAGTCGGCTGTGACGCCAATTCACATCACGTAAGCTGGGGAAGTACCAATAATAACAGCAGAGGTCAGTCACTCTTAGAGTACTTGGCTACTACTAATTTGGAAATTCTAAACAACGGAGGAGAGCACACTTTTGTTAACTCCCGACGGCAAGAAACCATAGACATCACTCTATGCTCCAGACCTCTTCTAGAAGACATCAGGAACTAGAGAGTGTCAACGGATATATCCAAGAGCGATCATAGATATATAGACTTTCTTGTAAAGGCGATCCCAGTCGAGAATCGCGTCTACCGGAATCCAAGACAAAAAGATTGGGTGTGTTTCAGGGGCATTGTAGAGGAGGAACGGGCTAGTGGAAGCATTTCCACTCCACTCCACTCCAGCATTTCCAGTCCGAGCTATTGATCAGGCTGTTGACCAGCTCAACGATCTGTTAGTCTGGGCTTTTGAGAGCTCGTGTCCCGAAACAAGCCAACGAAGTGCACACAAGTCAGTTTGGTGGAACAAAAACCTTGACAAACTCAGACAAAGATCTAAGAAACTTCCGAACAGAGCATTGAAAACTCGTTATGAAGCTGATTGTACTCTATACAGTAAAGCAAGGAAACTTTTCAAAAGGCTTATTCGTAAATCAAAGAAGAGGTCTTAGGAAAAGCACTGTGAGTCGATTGAGACTATCACAGAAGGTGCTGCACTACTGAGGGCCTTGAAAAAGGATCCTTTAGCGAGACTGGATAATATTAAATTATCCAATAATACTTACACTTCTTCAAATGAAAAAACTTATACAGCACTGTTTCAAAACCATTTTCCTGGCTGTGTACTTGGATAGATTCCTCAAGGGACAGCCGCAGAAAATAGGGAAAAACCAAACCAAATAGACTGGATAATGGCAAAAAGAGTTATATCGCCCGAGGCTCTGTCTTGGGCTATCGACTCCTTTGAGCCATACAAATCTTCAGGTCCAGATGGAATATGGCCTATTATGATACAACAGTGTCTGGACATAATAGGAGATAGGCTCTTAAAGATCTTCGTGGCCTGCATAGCTCTCGGCTATGTACCACAGGCCTGGAGAAAAGTGAGAGTTGTATTTATCCCAAAACCAGGGAAAATCAACTATTGTGAAGCAAAAAACTTCAGACCGATCAGTCTTTCCTCATACTTTCTAAAGGCTCTGGAAAGGTTGATCGACCGTTACATCAGAAACGTCTGTCTGAAGAAAACCCCACTAAGCAATAGGCAACACGCTTATCAAGCGGGAAAGTCTACGGACACAATCCTTTCAGAGGTGGTCTCTGATATTGAAGAGACTATCTCTAAAAAGGCTATCACTCTTGGCGCCTTTCTTGACATAGAAGGGGCTTTTGACAAAGCCACTTTTGAGTCACTCCTTAACGAAGCCGAAAGGTACGGTGTGAATAAAACACTCCTAAGGTGGATACGACGGGCTCTGGAAGATCGATGTCCGTTTATTCATACGAAGGACTACACCACAATCCAGGTAGGTGTAAAGCGTGGATGTCCGCAAGGGGGCGGTCTATCATCTTTGCTTTGGAACATGATGGTCGACCAGCTCCTAATTGCATTAAATGATAAAGGGCTAAACACATACGACTATGCCAATGACATTAGCATTCTTTTAAAAGGAGACAAAATGTGGCATCTCTGCCGAAAAATGCAGAACGCCCTAATGTCCAACAGCTGGTGTCAGAAGTAAGGTCTGTCGTTCAATGCTTCTAAGACACAGCTCGTTGCGTATACCAACAGAAGGAAACTAAATAACTTCACTCTTCCTTCAATCGGTAATAACATATTAACACTGCAAGATAATGTGAAGTATCTCGGTGTTACTCTCGATAAACGGCTCAATTGGGCTGTTCATGTTGAGACTAAATGTGCAAACGCAGCTCGAGTTCTGTGGCAATGCAGGAGGGCTTTCGGTGGTAAATGGGGGCTGACTCCGAAACTGGTCTACTGGCTGTATAAAGTAGTTGTCAGACCCATTGTCAGCAATGGATCCCTTGCATGGCTCTCAAGAACTTTTGTTGGGAATGCGATAAAAAAACTGGCGGCGGTACAAAGGCTTGCTTGCTTATATATCACAAGTGCTTTCAGGACAACGCCCACAGTTTTGAAATTGTATATATATATGTATATATATATATATATATATATATATATATATATATATATATATATATATATATATATATATATATATATATATATATATATATATATATATATATATATATATAAATATATATATATATATATATATATATATATATATATATATATATATATATATATATATATATATATATATATATATATATATATATATATATATATATATATATATATAGTTATAATCCCATAGTATCATCAAGTCATATAACAAAACTGCTTTCTCACGAAAAGTGCTATCAATGCAAAATAGCATAACTAGAAATATGATGGAATGTTATCAACCAGACATAACATGTAACAACATGATAGAAGAATCAAATATCATAAAACATATTATAATAGAATATGCTGAGTGGTTGTTTTGTACCTTTAGATTTATAAAATTTAGTTTTTATAGTTAGTCTAATTTTTAAACTCTGTAATGTAACATGTATTAAATAAATTGTATTAAATAAATCATTTTTTTTAGAATTTATTTATTCATGAAACATAACTGGCGCAGCCGTGCGGTCTTGTGAGTGTTATAGTAAAGTGTAGTGTAATAATTTGGTGAATAAAAACCAATAAATAAGTGAACCCGTCGCGGTAAAATAAGGTGAAATTTTTTTTATCAGACATCTCTAGCTGAAGTTCCTATAAGAACGCGAAGAGGATTTGAGGTTCCACCACACTATATATCAACTTCACTTGGAACCAGCTCAACACGACGAAAGATACGATTCAAAGGTAACGCACTACAAGATAGACGTTTACATTGAATACGTATTACCAGGTAACCTATTTTATTTTATTTTTATATTGTGATTATTGTGATTATATTTAGTGAAAATTTTGTGTTTGTGAACGTATTTTATATATAAAGTTTTCAAAAATAACGTTAGTCATCCACGACAGTTAATTTCAAAATTTTCATGGAAGCGTGTACTACAAGATAGGCACACATCCAAAATATTTCCAAAAATAACTCTAAAATCATATAAAATAGTGTTACTAAATTGACAAACGCGCGCACTACCAGATAGACGCCAACCTGTCACACTGTCCACTACAAGATAGAGACAGTTCAAATTAATACTATTATATCCTTTTTATGAGAAAAAAATTGGCAGATATATTCGATCTGAATAGAAATATAGCCAACTCAGAAATGGACCCAGTTTTAGAGCGACTAGAGGCAATTGGTGCACAGTTGCAACATTTAAATAACAAACAAGGTGAGCATGATCAATTGTTGACATATCTCAACCAAAAATTAGAGCAACCCCAACCACAAATTCAGGAACAAATTCCTGAGGTTACAAATAGGGCAAATGCTCTAGATTTATTTAGGATCCCTGATCCAATAAAATCAATACCCACGTACGATGGGAATAGAAAACAACTTTCGGCTTGGATAAAGACAGTTGAAGACACACTGAGTGTATTCGAACCATTAGTGTCAGAACAACAATATAGTCTTTATTTACAAACTATTAACAACAAAATAGAGGGGAAAGCCAAAGATATACTATGTCTGGCTGGTAATCCCAAAACATTTAATGAAACAAAAGAAATCTTGCAGGAATCTTTAGGAGATCGGCAAGAACTATCGTTTTATAAGTCACAACTTTGGGCGACTAAACAAAACGAAACAATGAGTATCCACGGATACTACAATAAAATAAAAGAAATAGTTCAAAATATTAAATCATTATCCAAACAAAATATTTTGTACAATAATGCGTGGCATGCTATCAATGCATTTATCGATGAAGATGCATTAGCTGCATTTCTATCAGGACTACGCAAACCCTATTTTGGATATGCGCAAGCTGCAAGACCAAAAGGTATTGAAGAGGCATATGCATTTCTTTGCAAATTTAACTGCAATGAACAAATTTCAAGTAATTCATGAAAAACCAACACACAAGTATTTCAGAATACACCACAAAAACAAAATCACGGTTTTATTAGTCAAAACAAAACTAACGTGTTTCAACCAAAACACAATCAAAATTTTTCAAATTATGAGAAAAAACCGACTTATTCGGTAAGAGAAAGACCAACACCAATGGAAGTGGATCTTTCTATGCGTTCAAGAAATACATTTAATAAAAAAATAATAAATAATCACGAAACTACAGAGGATGCTCAAGAAGATTCATCCCAAAGTTCAGAAATCGAATATTTAGTTGAAGATAAAGAAGATGAACATAATGGAAATTTTTGCGTAAACGCGAATTCAGATACGGAAGACTAAATTTTCTCCCATATTTGAAGTGCTACAATGAACGATTGGGCCGCGTTGTAACACTTTTAATCGATACTGGTGCCAATAAAAATATAATCAAACCAGGATTAATTCCTTATAGTTCATTAGAAAATTCAAAAACATCTTCAAGTAATATTATAATAAAGAATATTTTAGGTACACATAATTGCGATAAAAATTTTAAAATTAATCTCCTAGGTAATAATTTACCAGCACAAATTTATTTTGAACTTGAATTCCATAAATTTTTTGATGGAATATTAGGCTCAGAAACAATGGCTAAAATGAATGCCAAAATTGATTATAAGACAAACTCAATTTTATTAAACAATTCTAATTACAAATTTGATCGGTATTACCCTGAGGAAAATTTTTATAATCATATAATTACGATACAAACCACAAACAATGGCGACTGGTTTGTACCAGAATTTCAAAAATTAAATAGCGATATAATAATTAAACATAAAATTATAACAAAAGACGACAATCCGGTTTATACGAAAACATATCGATACCCACATCATTTTAAACCTGATGTAGAGGAACAAATTCAGGAAATGCTAGACAGTGGCATTATCCGAAATTCTAAAAGTCCTTATTCGGCACCAATTTGGGTCGTTCAGAAAAAACAAGATGCTTCGGGCAAACGGAAAGTAAGAGTTGTCATCGACTACCGTAAACTAAATGAAAAGACAGTAGATGATAAATTTCCAATCCCACAAATAGAAGAAATTCTAGACAGTCTCGGAAAATCTGTATATTTTTCAACCTTAGATCTAAAATCAGGTTTTCATCAGATTCCTTTAGACCCAAAATCTCAAGAAAAAACAGCTTTTTCAACAGACAAGGGACATTTTGAGTTCAACAGAATGCCTTTTGGCTTAAAGAACGGTCCGGCAACTTTTCAGCGAGCGATGAATAATGTATTGCAAAACCTAATAGGAAATATATGCCATGTATATCTTGATGATATTATTATTGTTGGATATAGCTTAGATAACCATATACAAAACCTTAACACTGTTCTCGAAAGATTATCGCATTTCAATCTTAAAATTCAATTGGATAAGTGTGAATTCCTAAAGAGAGAAACCGAGTTTCTTGGTCATATAATCACACAAGATGGAGTTAAACCTAACACCGATAAAATTCAGAAAATTCTGGAATGGCCATTACCAAAAACTGCTAAACAAATTAAACAGTTTTTAGGACTGTCAGGTTATTACAGAAGATTCATAAAAGATTACTCAAAAATTGCCAAACCCATGTCAAAGTTTTTAAAGAAAGATCAAGTTGTCAACACAAAAGACGTCGAATATATAAGAGCTTTCGAAAACTTAAAACGAATTTTAGCTACAGATCAAATTTTAGCATATCCCGATTTTACTAAAGAATTTATTCTAACCACGGATGCATCAGATTTTGCGCTAGGTGCAGTCCTCTCTCAAATCCAGAACAATATAGAAAAACCTATTGCGTTCGCTTCAAGAACACTAAACGCTACAGAGATCAACTACGCAACCAACGAGAAAGAAGCTTTAGCTATAATATGGTCTGTCAAGAAATATCAACCATACCTGTACGGCAACAAATTTACGTTAGTAACAGACCATAAACCACTTACTTTCATTAAATCATCCGAAAAAAATTCAAAAATCTTAAGATGGAGACTTGAATTGGAGAACTACGATTATAACGTCGTCTACAAAGAAGGCAGAGCAAATGTAGTAGCAGATGCGTTAAGCAGAATGCCTACAGTAGATAACGAGGTGAATATAAATATAGGAACAGATAACACTCCACGTGAATCTGAAGCAGAAAACCTTCCCAATAGGGATAGTGACATAGACACTATTCATTCTGCGGATACATCCGATGATTATTTCATCCACTTCGCAGGTCGTCCTATAAATTATTATAGGAACCAATTATTTTTCAAAATTTCAAATCTAGACACAGTAATTTTGGAAGACATATTTCCAAACTATAAACGAGTAATTATTTCGAAAAAATCATTTCAAAAAGAATATATTACAAATTTCATAAAAGAGTTTCACAACGGTAAACAAACAGCAATCCTGGCACCTGAACAATTGTACCAGACAATCCAGGAAGTATTTCGAGAAAATTTCTCACAAAACGGCCATTTCGTTTTCGCTACAGAAAAGGTCGAAGATGTTAAAAATGAAGAGCGTCAAAATGCAATCGTAGTTAAAGAGCACGAAAGAGCCCATCGAGGGGTGAATGAAGTAGTAAATCAGATCAAACGATCCTACTTTTTTCCTAAAATGAGTAGTGTGATCAAACGACATATCAATGCATGTAACATATGCAATGTTCATAAATACGACCGAAAACCGTATAATATAAAAATATCTCCGCGACCGAGCACTAAAAAACCATTAGAACGAGTGCACATAGATATTTTTAATATCAACAAAACAAATTTTTTGTCCGTTGTTGACTCATTTTCTAAACATTTACAAATGATTCCAATCGAAACTAAAAATCTATTGGATACAACTACAGCTCTAACGAGGTATTTCACTCAATTCGGAATTCCTAACGTTATTTTCTCAGATCATGAGACAACTTTCCAGTCACTACAATTCAAAGAATACTTAAGCAATCTTAATATCCGATTGGAGTACGCATCATCATCGGAATCAAATGGTCAAGTTGAGAAAACACATTCAACTATTATAGAAATTTTCAATACAAACCGTAATAAATCGCCAAACTCGAGTATTCAAACAGCGATAGAGTTATCAGTAGCTTTGTATAATAACTCGGTACACTCGTCAACCGGTTTCACACCGAACGAGATCATTTTTAATCAAAATAACTTAATAAACCCGGCAGAAATACAAGAACAAGCCAAACAAATTTTTAAAACGGTCAATACTAATTTAGAAAAAGTTATAAACAGAATAGAGAGACAAAATAACAATAAAGAAGATCCACCTAGATTACATGATGATCAATTGGTTTATCTTAAACCAAACATCAGAACAAAATCTCAGCCAAGAGGGCTGGAAACCAAAATTAAAAATGCAAACTACAAAACTTTTAAAACAATCAGGAATATAAAAAGAAACAAAAATAAAATTAAAAGATTAAAGAAATACTAATTTTGATTTTTACTTTTCATTTCAGAACTTTTTACTATGACAATATAATTTTTATTTGAATATCTTAATTAATTAATTATCCAAAACTGATTTTACAAATCTTACAAACCAATTTTACTATTCTTATCCATGTTAATAAAAACAAGAAAAATAAAAGCAAAATTCTAAATAAAAGAAATTCTCATTAGAAATTTTTATTGCATAAAAATTAATTAATATTAGAAATTTTAGAAAACAGTTTTATCAATCGATAATATTATCATCAATAATAAATAAAATTAAATCCAAAGTTAAAAAGAATATTGAATTGAAATATTGTATTGTAGTATTGTAGTATTGTATACTGAAATTTTTACTTATTATTTTGAAACATGGTTACTTTTAAAAAGTTATTAATTTTGACTATATTTAATTGTATCAATACACAAAAATTGGAAATAAAAAATTTGCATGAAGATCCAATTCTGTTAGAAAAAATAAACGAATGTAAAATTCAAACAGGGATCATAAGGGTCATACACCCAATTAATATAACAAACCTAGAAACTACCATAGAATTAATGATGAAACATATTGTTGATAAGATAGATAAGAATGAACTTGATTTGTATACAATAGTTAAGGAAAAATGTAAAAGGTTACATAACAACTTACTACAAATAAAACCACCAAAACGTCTCCGACAACGAAGATGGGATGCATTGGGATCAGGATGGAAATGGTTAGCTGGAAGCCCAGATGCAGACGACTTAAGGTTAATCAACGCTACAATGAATGGTCTAATAAATGAAAACAACCAGCAATACCAAGTCAACGAGCAGATCAACAAAAGAATTCAGCTACTAACAAAAACAATAAATGCAGTCTTAACCAACACATCGATAACCAATAAAATAGTTCTGAGCGAGTTAGAAATTATGACAGCAATTATGCAAATTGAAACCATCGATGCAATTATTGAGGACATCCAAGATGCAATAGTAAGAACCAAAATAGCACTGCCAAGCAACAAAGTTCTTTCGTTAAAAGAAATCATTGTTCTAAAAAATCTTTTGACTGAACAAGGAGTAAATATAACAATTCCAGACGAAGCTTTAAAATTTGTAACACCCAAAATTGCTATATGTGAGGAAACACTATTATACATATTAGAGGTACCAAAATTGGAAAATTTTACATCAACAACAATAAGACTTACTCCACTAGTTGTAAACAACAGCATTATCGAAAGTTACCCACAATACCTCATCAAAAACAGACAGAAACTATACACCACCATCAACTACAACAATTTTGTCCAAAAACATACAGATCTAAAAGAATTTAAGGATGAATGCATAAAACCACTAGTCTTTGGAAATCAAGGCAGCTGCAAAGTAACATGGGAGATCAACACAGCAATACAATGGATATCTGAGGGTAAAATACTAATAAATAATGGAAAGAACGTCGAAATAGTTACTAATTGTGGACCAGATGATAGAAATTTAACAGGAAATTTTTTAATAACAATCAATAATTGTACAGCCACGATAAACAACAAAGAATTTCAAGCTTATGAAATTCAAACCGAGAATGAGGAAATCCAGGGAGCACTTCACAGTATTCAAATAGTAAGGAAAATGAAAATTGTTCAGAACATAACAGCAATCGAACAGGATACCATTCAAAACAGGAAACTGCTACGACAAGTTTTTTTGAAGCAATATCATCACGAAAATCGGATATGGACACTTTCAGGAGGTTTATCATTATCATCCATATGTGTAATCGTTGTACTATCGTATATGTGCCTGTGTAAATGCTCGATAACAAAAACAGTGCAAAATCCAATTAACCTGGAAAATACCAAAGTAACATACAATGACCTATTAAGGAAA
>CAVNZG010000133.1:0-17675 GCA_963693315.1 Diogma glabrata
ATGATTGGCAGAATATGGTTTCAACACGAATAAAAATGAAACTTTGATTGTCGGTATAAGTGATGTATAAGATAATCATAAATGTTTATTCCTAATAACCATCTTTTATAATATTGTTGCAATATCAATTAACTTGCATAACTTACATAAAGCATACATTTTTATGAATATTTAGTGGTGGAATATAAAACCATGGCATAAAATAATAAAAGAAACGAAACTCTGATTACTAGGGCAACCAAAAATATGCACTAGCATGTTTTTTTAACAGCACTTAATTAAAAAATGATTAAGCTTGAAATCTGTTTCAGGTAAAACTAAGACTTTTAAGCCCTACTTGTTAGAGCATATTTTTGCATATTTTACTCTAAAATGCATATAAATGCATATATCACCAAAAGTGCATATTTTTGCATATTTTGCAAAATCATGAGTTTTTTTTAGCTTTAATACATATATTTAGGGAATATTATTCCATATTTCACCAAAAGTCCGTATTTTTGTATATTTTTAAATAATTACCATTTTTTGTCTAAATTGATGGTGACAATATGCACACAAATATGAGCATCTAAAAATTGGGCACATTTTACCATCGCGGCATTAATATTTAGGGTCCTGTCCTTTGAAAATGGAACACTAGTGCCAAGATTTTAGTGTTTACTGGACCTTTACAATAGGTTTTCTGAGCATCTATAGGTCCTTTCAACCTAAGGTCTTAGAACGGCCATAAAAAGCTGTTAATCCTAGTTTTGTTTTGTCCTATTTTAAGCAGCTTAGTAATCGTATAAAAAATCTTACCGCTTATTATGGCATTCAGATAGGTGTCATATGAGAGGTTGAGCTTTTTGGCTGTTGACACATTCCCGAAAATGCTTATGTTGGGTTGTATGCGTCCCATCCCCTTAGCTTAGAAAGCATAGAATTTGGTAAATTTCATTTAAAATTGTAAGCATATACTAGCAATCTCATCTATAACATAGTAACCTCCTAGAAATTGGAACTAGAGCTCTGTGTTTTGAGGGGCAAGGGGTGGGAACCGGTCGAGTGGAATGTCATGTAGAAGGTTGATTTTTTTTAAAGAAGATTACAATTCTTTTAGGTAATTTGAATAACCCTTGGTTTCGTATATTTCTGAAAATGCGTTATTTTTATTCTGTACCAGATTTAACTCGGAACGTAATTCACCAACAATTATATAAAATTCACGCTAAAAGTAAATTAAATTTCAAAACGAAAACCACCCCTCTGCAATTTGTTGCTCTGTGTTTTAATGTGCTATAGGCTGCAAATGGAAAACGAAATTTTCGTTGACTCGTTTAAGTGTCAAGAATAGTTTAATATTTTAAAGATTTCAATTTGTGCAAAGTATTCCAATTTAAAGCATTCCATTTGAAAGCATTCCATCTGTACGCTGTACGGACAAAGACTCTCTGCATTCTTTCGCTATGACAGTGAGTGATCTCTACAGTTTAACTGTTTGGCATTTTTGTGAGCAATTATGATCTCGAGTAACTTAGGAAATAATTTGAATTTTTTCAATTCAAATGTGTGGTTGAATTTATTTCAGAGAAAACGCGGTTTTCTCTTGTACGGATTTCGGTTGTGATTCGAACTCTAAACCTTAGTAATGCCAATGAGTTCAGATCCTTTGGCAGTCGCGCTATCAACGAATGAATGATATTTCGAAGTTGAATCTTCAAGAATTACACTATTTACTCAAGTTGAATTCTCAACTGATATTAGACTCTTATCATGGAAAATATGTTTTTTGATGTAGCAAATTTTTTAATTTAAATTAATTAATTAAAATTTAATTTTAATTTAAATTAAATTTTCTTTGATTCCATGCAAACATTTTGATGAAACTTACGGCAAATTATATTAATTCTATGGTTTTGCGAAAAAAATTGGAGCAGTTCATTTATATGCAGTTCGGGCAGAGAAGCATTTGGGCACTGGCGGGCGGTACGAAGAAAGCAGGGTCATACCTGCTTACCCAAACAAAATTTAAAATAGTCTTAACAAAAATTTATATTAATTAAAGAATATAAAAACATTCTAAATCGATTATTAATATCATTTTATTTATTTATTTATTTATTTATTTATTTATTCATAATGAACATTACATTAATTTCATACATGTTTTCTTACATTAATTGTTATACTAAATACAAATGTTCATTAGTAGGTGTTATTTAAGAAGTGCAAACGCACTTGTTATATAAAATAACACCGTCAAATTTGTACACTAAAATATAAAATTCAACGTTGTGAGGTGAATAATTAGGATTAAAACAGGATTAGGATTAAGACAGGAATTAAAATAAAATTTGGTGATTAAACATGAATGAATTTAACTTAACTGGAATCGTGTGAGTTAACGTATTGACAAGTATAACTAGACTCTATTGTATAGATACTCGATGTTATCTTGACTTAAAAGCCAAACTTTTAGATTTTTTAAAAATATTTTTTCGGAATGTGACGTTTTGACACAATTGGGCAATACATTAAACAAGAAGGGTGCTATAAAGTAGAATGAACGAAGACAGTATTCCTTTCGTGTAAAAGGAACAACACAATTATAAGCATTACGCAAAGAGTAAGGCCTATCTATATTTGGAATTATATAGCCACTTCTTGAATAAAATATTTTTAAAACTTTGTAGATAAAAATGTAGCGGAGAGGAAGTATATTTGACAAACGAAACAACGGTAGTGAAGATTCAAAGCGACATTTGAAATTAATTACTCTAATAGCATGTTTTTGAGCAATACTTAGTGGTGCAACATTGTTGTAATAGTTACCACCCCAAACACTGATACCGTACTCTAGTTGAGAATGAAAAAGCGAAAAATACAAAGACCTCAGTAAATTTCTTGGACATACCGATCTTAATATATACAATTTTCTTATAATGCATAGAAGTTTACCTTTTGTTGTTGAGATATGCTGCTTAAATTTTAGCTTTTGGTCGACTAGAATCCCTAAATATTTATAAACTGAGACGCTTTCAATTTTAACACAATTCTCATTGCAATTCAAACCAGGGCAATCAAGCGAATGACTAACATAAACATTTGGTAAGGAGTTTATATGAATGGGTTCATTTTTCATTCTGAAATTTATAAATTTACTTTTTGGACTAAGGACCATATGATGGATATTAAACGATGGATATTAAACCATTTATTTATTAACGATCATTCTAATATTCCAAAAATCTATATTTAGATGTCAGCCTTTTTGAATTTTCAACATTCCAAATCTAAAATGCACATATAAATAAAATATAAAAAATTTTGTTTTTTGGCAGATTTTATCTATTCTTTGTTCTTTGGTCATCAGTAAAATTTCTGCTTTCAATCGCTATGTATTCCATAGAAGTTGTATTGAAAAACAAACAATTAAAGTCCCAATAAAATGTGTGAAAATAAGCAGAAGATAATTCTGCTTGTAAAGTTTTTTCTTTCCTTTCCTTTTGTCATTTCACATTTGATGTACATTTTGTAACACATGTTTTTTAGTTTTGTAGTATGAAGAAAAATGTTTGTTAGTTTTTTCCTGATAAAATTGAAATGATTTTCAATCTATTGGTTGTGTTATTAAAATTAATAACATTATTAATTTATAGTTTTGATGGGTGTAATATTTCGTTTATTAAAATGGTGCAACCATTAAATAATATTGTTTCCAGTGATTTAAATGATGAAATTATTGGATCTTTCATTGAAGGTTTTTTATGTATGTTTCTTGAAAACGGCTCATTCGATTTGAATGATTTAAATTGTATTCTGTTAAGGTAGACTCCCAAGTGGTGCATTTTTTTATGACGTGAAAAATACCGTTTTCTATGATAGCAGAGGAAAAGTTTATTTTCAAGCAGGATTAATCCCCTGTGAGGTTTTTTTTCCTCTAGTGTAAAAAGAATAACAAATTGTAGTTGCTATGGTATTTTCATATAATTTTAAAACAAAGCAACCATATTTAAAAATAGAATATGAATTTTGAATGTTATTTTGTCGATTTCTAATTTAATAAATTCTAATAAATATCGTTTATATATTTACTATCATAGAAAAAAAGTGTATTTCCTACGCGAGATAAAAATATTTTACGTTCGTGAAACTGTCCCACTGGACGTTAACTGTTCTCGTGAACAAATTTTCACTCACGAAAAGGCAGCATTTTCATCTCTTGTAGCAAAATGTACTATTTTCAGAAAATTGGAAAAACTATATTTTTTTATGTATTTTCGCCGATTTCTCGAAAATAGCTCATTCGATTTGGATGGTTTAAATGTATTCTATTAAGATAGATGCCGAGGTGGTCCCATATTTTTTATATTACGTGTAAAACGGTCGTTGTTCAGGAAATTGAAAAAAACTATATTTTTCATGTATTTTACCGATTTCTTTGAAACAGCTTTTAACCTATTTGGACGGTTTGAGTTGTATTTAATTGATTTAGATGCCGAAATGGTCCTAAATTCCTTTCTATGACAGAAAATATCCCCGCCTTTTGATTTTATGACTACACAAAACAAAATGAAAAAAAAAATAAACTTTTTTAAAAAATAAAACCGACTTCAGAAAAAACAAAAGAGGCACAAAAAGTGAAAAATAACTCAATTGTGCCTTTGAGAGACAAAAATACGTATAAATTTTGATTAATTTAATTTAATTATACTTAGTTACATACAAAAAATTACGCTTTTAAACAAAGATATTATATTGTAAAAGTTATTTTTTCATAATAGCTTTTATATTTTGAAAATTATTTTTAAAACAAAATGTTCGAAGCCAGTACCATCATTGACATCTCTTGCTTGGCATCGATTTCCAACAGTTTTGTACTACAAATAAATCTTACAATATAATAACTATTACAAAAACTATAATAATTATAATAAAATATAAGTTTTATAATATAACATCTTTGTTGAAAAGTGTAATTTTCTGTAGTTAGGCATAATTAAATTAAATTAATCATTTTATATGTATTTCTGTCTCTAAAAGCCACAATTGAGATATTTTTCACTTTTTTGTGCCTCTTTTGTTGTTTCTGAAGTCTGTTTCATTTTTTATGAAATGTTTATTTTATTTTCTAAAGAAAAGGGTATTTAAACCTACGATGGTCATCATAATTTAAATAATTTTTTTAATGCCGTTAGTAAACACAAAGCCATATTATATTAATCAATGAATTTTTTCAAATTACTCAGTAGTGTTATAATGTTGAAAGTGTTATCAATATATGATCAAGAATTGCACACATTTTATAGGAATCCAAAGTATTTTCAGGCATTTTCAATCGTGTACAAAATGATTTGAGTGAATCAATATGTGTTGATCTAAAAAACTCAAATTTTCTCGAAATCAAAGATTGTTTATTTATTGCCATACTTTTTGATGAAACATCAGATATATCTTATAAGTCGCAGCTGTCAATAATAGGACGCTTTGTAACTAAAACAGAAGAAGTTTTTGAAAGAAGCTTAGCTTTTACATATATTAGTGCAGACTGATCTGCCAAAGCCTTATCACGTTATGCAATCAATACAATGGAAGAACTATCATGTGGCGATAAATTGAAAAATGTTCTGATTTTTTTATATAATCTGCTTACCGTCTATCGAAACCCACTGCACGCCACTGCATTTGGGGCCAAAGGGGCATTCGGGGCCATGAGCAACAGTGTGAAGATGTTGTAGGAAATCAAGATTTGATCCTAACTTTTCGTCATCTATACAATTCGTATAGCATGTTTTTTAACGGACTCATAAAAAGCCAGGCAGGAGTGTACCAAACTTGACAACTTTTATTTTTTTCACATCTATTGAGGAGATCAATTTTTTAAGAAGCGCTCTTTTTTATCGGCCTTTTGAGGTCGTTACAGAGTAATTCATTGGAAATTGTGACTCCCAATAAACAAATGCTTACACATGATAATTGAACCATCGTTGTTGAGCCTTCGTTCTGCAAACAATCAGTAACTATGTTTGGGTGGAGTTAAAATTGACCAAATTTTGGTCACTACATATTTTAGGTTCTCGTTTTATTTACGACATGCATTTACCCATTTATTTGTTCATGCATTTACCCTTTGAAAATAGGAGAAAAATGACTTATGCAGTGTACTATCGTCTGCAAAACTATTTATTGGTTTAGTGCTGATTTCCAACAGTTCGTTGATATAAATTAAAAATAGAGTGATAGACAAAATTGTACCTTGGGCTATTGGTGTATAATTTGAAATACCACATTCCATTCCTTTTTTGATTACGAGCAACTTTCAATTGACCAATAGCATGAAAGAAAAATATTATATTTATAAAATTTGTGGAAGATTTTAGTTTAAGTCGCAAAAATTCTTTTGAAAATGTTTTTAGAATAATATGCGGGATAATGGTATGGAAACTTTGGTGATTTTAAACCGCCTTAAAAGTTTTTCAATCTTTTTCGGTTTGAAAAAAGTTCTTTCATATTAACTCCTGAAGACAAAATTTAGAGTACTTCTTTAGGAGTTTCAGTACGAATCACAGCGTTTTGCGAACAAATTATCTTTCATTGCAGGACCAGTGACGATTATATCAGCGTCAATTTAATGCAAATATTTTTGTTGGGGTTTCATTTTTGAAAAAAAAAATTTATTAATCCCGAATAGAATGGTTTCGGTAATGTTTTGAGCAGAAACATTTACATCGTCGTTGTAAGAACAATAACGAATGAAATGGATAATTTAGAAATTTTTTTTTGGTAACAATTTTTGAGAACGAAAAAATTTTGGCAGTTTAAATTTTAGTAAAAAAAATTTACGGGATTTTGGCAGTTTAGATTTTAGTAAAAAAATTTAATCAACTGATGTAATTAATATTTAATAGTTGTCAATATCTGCAGTACTACCATTACTGACACTCGTAATATCTCGGTTCTGCAGTATATGATAGTGGACAAAAGCTCAGATATATACTTTACTATCTCAGGCCAGCTAGCCCCGTAACTGTGATCAAAGCACAGCGACCTCTTAGGAACCGAATTAAAAACAAAACTCTGAAAACATATATATTTCCATGGTTTCTTTCGGTTTTTAGAGCATATTTTAAATGCATAAAATAGTTTTTTTAGAGCATATTTTAAGCGCTTAAAATTGTTTTTATAGTGCATATTTTTGGTTGCCCTACTGATTACTATTCACAAACAAATGAATAACAAAATTTAAATTTTTTTTTTTTATTTGAAACAATAAAATTATAGATATTTATACAATTTTATCAATAACCATTTCTTTAATTTTATGTTTAAATCGTTTATAAAAGCATTGAAATGCTTGTCTATAAACCTTTAGTTTAAGTTAAATTAATAAGTAAAACTTCTTTTCAATAATTAATAATAAACAATATTTCAAATAATAGAAAAAAAATTATACATATAATCAAATATTTTCTAATTTTAGTTTAAAAATGTTAATTTAAAATGAGACGAATTTTGATAAACATGATCTTTTAATTTTGATTTAAACAAAGAAATCTGTTCCTCGTCTTTCAAATTTCTTGGAAGGTTAATAAACCAAACCAATCCTCTATAAAAGAAAATCTTCTGAGCTTCAGTTGTGCGACAAAATGAAATGTAAAAAGCGCCAGCTTGTCTTGTTGGATAAGTATGGATATTCTCAATGTTGTTGACCATAAAGTTGTTCTTGATAATTCCATGTTTAATTTGAAAAACAAATAAAATTGTTTCATACACACTTAGCAAGATAATTGGTAGATTATTTTTGTTATATAGATTATTTTTGATTATTTAGATTAAATAGATTATTGGTAGATTATTTTTGTTATACCCACCTTTGAAATAAATATCACTTTTGCCGTTCTCCATGGTTCTGGAATATGCCCAAGTGCTAGACTGCTCCTGAAGATGCCCAGGAGGTTCAAAAACAGCCACTTCTGTCTCCTTTGCAGGAAATCTGGAACTATTCCGTCCACTCCTGGTGATTTGTATGGCTAGAAAGTGCTATATGACCCATTTGATACGGTCCTCCGTAAACAGTGATTCAGCCACCCTCCAGTCCTCTGGGCTTGGTCTTTTACTTTTCTCTTTACTCGCGTCTTCTGCACACGCGCGTATACTTCCCGGAAAGTGTGTTTCTAGAAGAAGAGTAGCTCTCTGTTGCTCATCCTCCGTATGTGTTCCATCCGGCCTTCTCAACGAAGTTTTAATCTCGACACCGTCCTTGGCCAAAGCTTTATGCAACCTAGCCGCTACAGGCATTGCAGAGATGTTTTCACAGAAGCTTCTGAAGCTGCCCCTTTTTGCCCTCCTGATTTCCTTATTGTAGTTGGTAAGCACCCTAGTATACTCTTTCCAGTTTTCGGATTGTTTTGCTCTATTAAAGAGCCTCCGTACTTCTGTTCTTAATTTGGATAACTGCTTGCTCCACCAAAACGCGTCCCTCTGCACTTTTACCTTAGTAATTGGGCAGCTGGCTTCGAACGCCTTGATGATTGCCAGGCTTACCTCCGCTACAGCTTGTTCCAGCGCGGCATAGTGTTTTACTGTCCCTCTAACCGTTACTAGCTGTAGACCTTCTTTAAGATTCTCCTCAAATTGATCCCACCTTGTGTTCCTGGGGTTCCGAACCGGGGGTGATTCCTCTTTCGTACTATCCCATTCAAACAGAATCATTCTGTGATCCGACAAGGAGGGTTCATTTGAGACTCTCCAGTTCTTTATGAACTGTAATACATTGGTACTTCCTACCGTTAAATCTAACACTTCCTGTCTTGCCCTTGTGACAAAGGTGGGTGTGTTCCCGACGTTACGCTTAGGTTTTCTTTAATTAAAAATTCTAACAGAGACTCAACTTTTTGGTTTGTATCCGTACTTCCCCATGTTTCGCTGTGAGCATTTGTATCACACCTGATTATGAAATGCCACTTCTTCTTGTTGCACCATTCCACCAGTCCCAGTACCTCTGTAGGTGGTATCTGTGTCCCATCCCCTGCAGAGTATGCCGATGCTACCACTACCTGGCTGCGAATGCCTCTGAGTGTGATGGTAGTTGATATGGCCACCAAGTCCCTGGTAAGAAAATCTGAGAGACAAATATAATTAATGCTTTTCCTAATCATAATGCACGCTCTAGGTGAGTTTGCATTAGTATCCCATACTAACTTTGCCTCGCTGTTTGCAAGGCCCCTCACCCTGTTTTTGTGTATCCAGAGTTCTTGTATCAGCGTGAGCCCTAGCTGTTTCTTAATGAATGTTCTGGCCACAACAGCTTACGCTGCTATGGCGTGGTGAACATTCACTTGGGCCACGCGCACTCTTCCTGCCACCTCCATTAGATGTTGTCGGAGAGGAGCGTACCAGCCCCTCCATCCATCAACAACCTCTCCCCCTCCTCCTCTGCAGTAGCATCCTCCTCCTCTTCCACAACCATATTTGCCACCACACTGGGTGTCATTAAGGTTGCGGCCTCCCTGAGGTGTGGTGATAACTGAGGTACTTC
Source organism: Diogma glabrata (assembly GCA_963693315.1). Classification (NCBI taxonomy): domain Eukaryota; kingdom Metazoa; phylum Arthropoda; class Insecta; order Diptera; family Cylindrotomidae; genus Diogma; species Diogma glabrata. The sequence continues at coordinate 9,521 of CAVNZG010000133.1, forward strand.
CCCAGAGATGCCACCGGCCTCCTTTTCCCCCGTACCTTCTGCTGTTGCCCTTCTAGGTCCATGGACAATGACTTTGCCAAACCGGTAGTTGAGAGTATTTCCCAACCCCGACAAGGCTGTCCTTACCCTGTCGTCAATTAGGGCCGTCACGAGTTAGCCTGTGCCCTCATCCTGACTTCCTGACAGCTTCCACTCTCTAACGAATAAGCCGGCGTTTTACCCTTCTAGCAAAGCGAGAGATTTCTCCCTGATCTGCCCAGCACTCCTTGGTAGAAAGACGGTAATCTTGTGAGGAATCGGAATTTCCTCCCCCATTTTCGTCACAAGTATATGTGTACCAACCTCCACTTTAGGTAACACAGACACAAGCCATTTTACCGTCTGCTCGTCGTCGCATTCTACCACCACATAACCAGGTTTGAAGTGGATACCAACAAACCCAAACCTGTGATCAGCACATCCTATCGCCAGTTGGTTCACTAGCCCTGCTTTGATTAACCCCAGCTCCTCCGCACTAAGCATTGTCTGGGGATAGTTCACATCCATCTTGCCTTAATAACTCCAGCAAAGCTGGTGCTTGGGTTGAGATGGTGTTTCTCTCTGTCCTGACGGGTGGCTATCCTGGGACTCTCTGGCCCACTTCACGTTTTCTGCCGACGGTTGGGGCCTTCCCTTTCCGTTCCAGAGCCATTCTCTTTGAGTCGTCCGGAGAGATTCTCTCTTAGGTACCACCTGGTACCAGCTCCACTGAGCCCCCGCCTCAGTAGGTCGTCCAGCCCTCCAGGCTGACCGAAAGGTGGTAGAGGTGGACCTCTATGTCGTCTACCCTTACCAACTCTAATCGGTACAGTGCCACCTTTTGGTGGTACGTAAGCTATACTGCTCCCGGCCACAGCAGTATCACTTGCCGGCGGTACACTCCCATCGTCAGAACGGCGAGGAGGCTCACTCTTGCACCTGCCAATTGTACCCTCTCCTCTCGTCAGTGCGGTGACGGTTTTGTGTTTGTTTGTATTTTTTTGTTATTATTTGTATTCATTTTGTTCCCACGAGAAAGTAGGTCGACCAAGTCAGAGCTCTGTTAACTTGGCAAGGCAAAATACACCTGGAGGTTGCCCGGTATCCAGGCGGCTCTGTTCGTGACTGGGCTATTTGAAGGGGTCCCCAGCTTAGACGATCATCGGCACGGCACGAATCGCATTACACCTTGATCCAGCCCATTTGCTAATCATTTAGCGTGACCCGCTCCATACCTGGATCAATAATACACGTGCAAGGAAAGAGTACGTAGATCCGGAGGCGATAGCATTATGAAGCTGGGAGTAAGGTTATTGTCTATAATTTGAAATATCACATTTCGTTCCTTTTTCGGGATCGGCTGGAAATTGGCTAACTTCCAGCAGGATGGGAAAATACCAGATTTATAGAATATTTTAGTGAAAGTTAATTTTGAAAATGTTTTTTCAGAATTTTTTTTAGGTGCATAGTTTAAGCATAGAGACTAAAAAATGAAAATATTGCTAATCCGAAGTAACTATACAGCTATACCGATTCCTATACCATATTTTAAAGTAAAAATAGAATTAATTAAATTAAAAAGTTAAAATTGAATTGAACTTTGACCCTATCTTTATAAAAGATTTTTTAATATTTTAATTTTAAAATTAATTAAAAAAATTAAATTATTATTTTATAAAGATTAACTTTCTTGCAACAGTTCAAAGAAAGTACTTGCAACAGTTCCAAATATTTTCTCTCTGAGGATGATCGAAAGATTGAAACACGTGTTTTTAAGAGCAATTACACGTCACCGCAACATCGATGTTCCTGACCCCCTCTGATTTCGATAAAATTTCATAAACAGATAGCCAATGATAAAATAAAAATAATGTTTCTTTCAAAAAATTAAATTTCGCTCAAGGGATGACACAGGGTGGCGGCAAAGTTTTAGGGGTTTGCGAAACATAAGTATCTTTGAATTTCGATTGCTAACTTTTACAATGCAGTGAATCATCTATTTAACGTGACGTGAAATTGCTCATAGGAGAAATAATAAAATTGAAATAGTTTTTTAGAAGTTAAATTAAAATGTGTATTTAATAAAAAAAAATATATTTGTTTGAATTTTGAAAAACAGTTTTTTATGTGAAATCAAAAAGGAGGCTTTGTTTGATATTCTTCAAGTTTTTCCATTTTTGAAAGCACAGTTCAGTAGGTACCTCGGAGGTATACTGCACTATGTCATTTTATTGAACTTTTCAGTAGACCAGGTTTATTGTTGTCGGACACTCTTTGTGCTCCATAATTACGTATGTTAATTATGTTTCGACCAGAAATGAAGTTGGAATCAATTATTGTCACAATATTTATCTGGTTCTTACTAATCTAACTAATCAAACTTGCAATTTTTTTGTTGACTGAAAAGTTGACTAGAATGACATAATACAGTTTACCTCCGAGGTACTGAGTTATTCTCTGTGATTTTTCAGGCAATAATGTACGAATTGCCTCTGAAGCCTCCTCTTCTACATCAGAAGGCAGTTTTTCTTCTGTAATATCGCACATATTCCCAAATAAATTCGCACATATAAACCCAAACTAGTTAATTAAAGTGCAAATTCAATTTTTGCAAAAAACAAAAAAATTGATTTGTTTGTTTGTTTATAAAAATGTTTTTATAAAAATGTTCACAACAAAGTATTTGCTCTTCTGTCAGGCTAAGTACCCGATATTCATAAAATTCTATGAATAATATTCAAAATAAGCTCCAAAGTAATTTTTTGAAATATAAATCCTTATAGTTATAAGTATATAATACATCTGACTTATTCACGGTTGAAAATCAACGTAGTTTAATCATGAAATATACCCTATTAAGCATAAAAGAAACCTAAATTTCTATCCGTGAAAACTAAAGTATGTAGATGAAACTCTGTAGCAACCAAAAAGTTATAAAAGTCAACTCATTTTTTCGTGAAACTGTGTTTTTCCTGACACTTTTAAATTAAACTTATCATTGATTATTCTTCATTTTTACTTCAAAATGTTGTATTTAGTGATTGCAAATTACCCGATTTCAAATTACCCGGTTACTCGTTCCTTTTTCGGGATCGGCTGGAAATTGGCTAACTTCCAGCAGGATGGGAAAATACCAGATTTATAGAATATTTTAGTGAAAGTTAATTTTGAAAATGTTTTTTCAGAATTTTTTTTAGGTGCATAGTTTAAGCATAGAGACTAAAAAATGAAAATATTGCTAATCCGAAGTAACTATACAGCTATACCGATTCCTATACCATATTTTAAAGTAAAAATAGAATTAATTAAATTAAAAAGTTAAAATTGAATTGAACTTTGACCCTATCTTTATAAAAGATTTTTTAATATTTTAATTTTAAAATTAATTAAAAAAATTAAATTATTATTTTATAAAGATTAACTTTCTTGCAACAGTTCAAAGAAAGTACTTGCAACAGTTCCAAATATTTTCTCTCTGAGGATGATCGAAAGATTGAAACACGTGTTTTTAAGAGCAATTACACGTCACCGCAACATCGATGTTCCTGACCCCCTCTGATTTCGATAAAATTTCATAAACAGATAGCCAATGATAAAATAAAAATAATGTTTCTTTCAAAAAATTAAATTTCGCTCAAGGGATGACACAGGGTGGCGGCAAAGTTTTAGGGGTTTGCGAAACATAAGTATCTTTGAATTTCGATTGCTAACTTTTACAATGCAGTGAATCATCTATTTAACGTGACGTGAAATTGCTCATAGGAGAAATAATAAAATTGAAATAGTTTTTTAGAAGTTAAATTAAAATGTGTATTTAATAAAAAAAAATATATTTGTTTGAATTTTGAAAAACAGTTTTTTATGTGAAATCAAAAAGGAGGCTTTGTTTGATATTCTTCAAGTTTTTCCATTTTTGAAAGCACAGTTCAGTAGGTACCTCGGAGGTATACTGCACTATGTCATTTTATTGAACTTTTCAGTAGACCAGGTTTATTGTTGTCGGACACTCTTTGTGCTCCATAATTACGTATGTTAATTATGTTTCGACCAGAAATGAAGTTGGAATCAATTATTGTCACAATATTTATCTGGTTCTTACTAATCTAACTAATCAAACTTGCAATTTTTTTGTTGACTGAAAAGTTGACTAGAATGACATAATACAGTTTACCTCCGAGGTACTGAGTTATTCTCTGTGATTTTTCAGGCAATAATGTACGAATTGCCTCTGAAGCCTCCTCTTCTACATCAGAAGGAAGTTTTTCTTCTGTAATATCGCACATATTCCCAAATAAATTCGCACATATAAACCCAAACTAGTTAATTAAAGTGCAAATTCAATTTTTGCAAAAAACAAAAAAATTGATTTGTTTGTTTGTTTATAAAAATGTTTTTATAAAAATGTTCACAACAAAGTATTTGCTCTTCTGTCAGGCTAAGTACCCGATATTCATAAAATTCTATGAATAATATTCAAAATAAGCTCCAAAGTAATTTTTTGAAATATAAATCCTTATAGTTATAAGTATATAATACATCTGACTTATTCACGGTTGAAAATCAACGTAGTTTAATCATGAAATATACCCTATTAAGCATAAAAGAAACCTAAATTTCTATCCGTGAAAACTAAAGTATGTAGATGAAACTCTGTAGCAACCAAAAAGTTATAAAAGTCAACTCATTTTTTCGTGAAACTGTGTTTTTCCTGACACTTTTAAATTAAACTTATCATTGATTATTCTTCATTTTTACTTCAAAATGTTGTATTTAGTGATTGCAAATTACCCGATTTCAAATTACCCGGTTACTCGATTCGTATTTTCCAAATTACCCGGATTACCCGGATAACCCGGGTAGTTATAAAAAAATAAAAAGATGAAAAACAATAAAAAAGCCTCACAGAAGTAAACTAAAAATTGGTCATTTTTTAACTGTAAAATAATATTTCAAAATTATTACGGCATTTAGGGTAGCTGTACTCATCCGTTTTTTTTTTAAATGCCTGCAATAGAAAAACCCCGCACCGATAAAGTGGATGTTGGCTTCACGGTCAATAACGATTGATTTAAATTTTCTATCATTTTTTTCGGTTTCCTTTATTTACATACAACATCTTCAGCCCTTTATCAACTGTAGTACCACTGTTATCTATAGGTGATCTTGTGTAGACAGCAATACATTTTTGTAGTTGTAAATTTTCATATATAATATCACGAGTCGTCAAATAATAGTCGATTATTTTTCATAATCATTATTACGAATGTCATTTGAGGCGAATGAGCATGAGTGGTAATGTTGAAAAATAATCGACTAATAATTTGGTGACGAGTTGTATTTAGCAGACAATTTAACGAACAGAAATAGTAACATTATTTCATACAACATAATCATACATAATAAAATATTATTTCATCTTAGTAGGCGCATAAATGTTATAAATTTGTAATTTATTTTTGACAAATAAGCATAAACATGCAATCATTTATGAATGAAAACGGACATTTTTACTATTTGCAAATTGCATTTTCACATAATTTTGTATGTGAATTTTCGTTTTAAATTAATATATTAAGTAGGCCGAAAATATTCGAAAATATTAGCTGTTCCTTCACTTCAGAGAAAAATAATCAAAACAATTCGTTTTGATTTGTTAAAAAATAGTAAATGAAGCGTTTTTATTGCTTATCGAAACTTTATTTAGTGAGTTGAATTGTCAATATTATAATTAGCCGCATCATTATCCGATTTGATTTTTCATTGCTGACGTATTTCCCCATTTAGTTGAAATTATTCGTGCGCATGGAGGCACGGAGATATATCTACGTGGCACGGAGATATATCTGATGACATTTTCTTGAACTGGTCCCAAACTTTCGATGACACTTATTTTAATTATTAGCTTAAATCTTAAATAAAAACTTATCTTAATATATTTGCCGTTTCTATTTTAAACTAAATATAAACAAATAACCAATGAAGATCCTTAATTTTTTATGACTTAATATTAATTTTAATAAAAACTAAAATTCCATAAATTTTGTTATGCGTTCTTCGTCGTTTTTCTGTTGTTTTCGTAATCCAAACAATAATAATTAACTAGAGGGCAGTTTAATGTTTACGGATGTGGTTGGTTTAATGTTTATGGACATATTGCAATTTGTATGGTTAGAATAGAATCATTTGTCAACAACTAGCATAAAGAATAATTCAAATTTGCAAAAAGAGAATGAGCTGAATTTTATTTTGTAAATTTTATTGAGCTGGACCTTTTGTTGTTCGGGTATTCGACCAAAATATCCGGATATTAAATACCCCAAAAATCTTCCTAAATACCCGGGTATCCGGGTACCCGGATACCAAGATTGCAAACACTAGTTGTATTCCACCCAACGATAAAATTTGATTATCTTCTCGATGCTTGTCAATCGCTCTCGAAGATAAAGTGCAATTTTATCGTCTTGTACAATAAATAACTATGTCTCGTCGCTGGTCGAGTTGGTTAAATAGTTAACCATAAACTCTCATCAGCAGGACGCTGTGACGGACAGGACGAATTGAGATAAAACATTTGTTACGGATCTTTCGCTTTTTAAAGCAATTTTTCATTCTATTTATTCAATTGAATACATTCATTTCTAGTGACTTATAATTCTAAACTACATAATGATCAGATCCATTGCTATCGTATAGATAAAAATCTTAATAAAGTCTTGAAAATGTTATATGCTTACTATTATTTCATTTGAATTCAATTTTCAATGTGAAAAACATAAGAGATTGACATTATGTTATGAAACATTAGTTTTAAATCTGATTTATTTGAGGTTTTTCATCAAACATTCAAATCAAACAATGAAATATGTGTTGAGATTGAACATTCGTTCTTTATAAATTCTATACTGTGTAGAAATGTAGAATATGCTATTCTTCTTATGTGTTTTCAAAATTATATAATTAATAATTATGAACATGTTTGTTTGTTCAAACAAGCAATAAAATTGTGCATAACAAACTTCATTAAACAAGAAAAGTTTTGAGATACGAATACTAAAAAGTAAATATTTTAGGTTTAGTTTTTACTTTTTAGTATAAATTTTCAGCACACAACAATTTTATTAATAGTCCAGTCATTATAGTAAGTTCACCTCGGAATTCGAGATACCCTGCTGTAAGTTGGTAAATACTTGTATATTGACACCCTAAAAGTTGTCTCAAAACCTACATATGGTAGTGTGTACGCAACTATTAAATTTCAAGGTCAAAGGTCACAAAAATCGGTTTTTTGCGCTTTTTTTGTAAATATCTCATTTCCTATGGGTTTTTTGCTATTTGTATATATCATCAATATTGTAGAATACAAAATTCTCTACAAATTTTGTTTAGAAAAATTTTTCATACTGTGAACCGTTTTCGAGATAGAGGACGGAGAGCACGCGGTCACAGCATCCCTTTAGGTCAACCGGTGCCTCCGGTCGAAAACGCGCCATATATAGTTGATGAACTATCGATAAATCAATGATTATAAATATTTGTCAATTTTTATTAACTATTATATTATATTTTATCATTTTTTTCCTAACCTATCTTTTTATTCAGTATTAATTTATTTAACAACACTTACCTGCCCATGTAATTGCAGAATTGATAATGAAAATATTGGAATTATATCTGAATTTTAACCTAATTAATATTAATAACTTCTTACATGATGAAAAAAAAAACAAATAAATTATGAATTAATCTTTTTATTAAAAAATATCATTCACTACAGTTATTTTTATTAAAAGTAAAAAGATGGAATAAAGGGTGCAAAAACTACAATTTATAATTTTAATCATCTTCTTCCTCTTCATCGTCGGAAGACGCTGCTGGTAAATTTCAAACTGGTCTTCATTATCGTCTTCAACGACATTTGTCTCAAGTTCTTGCATGATTTCGGGTTCAAAGGTTCCATCTTCGTTAATGTCGCTCTGATATGGTAGAGCGAAATTTGTAAAAGAAGGAAATAAGTTAGTATTAGAAAGAAATTTGTAGAGAATTTTGTATTCTACAATATTGATGATATATACAAATAGCAAAAAACAAATAGGAAATGAGATATTTACAAAAAAAGTGCAAAAAACCGATTTATGTG